>CAODLS012789424.1:0-20147 GCA_948243855.1 Flueggea neowawraea
TTATGTTAGATATTAGTATGAGGAACATGGGAGAACATAGATTTGGCTTGATTGATGAGAAATTGATGATTTTTATTTATGGGTTTATTTAGTCTGAAAATGTAATTATAGAAATTTATGGTTTTAGGATGAATTGATGGACATTAAGGTTAGATTTGTGTTCTAGAGGATGATTTGAGGTAATTTGGATGGTTTAGAACATCAGGTTTCGAGTGCTTCGATTTTAGGGATGTTTTTGTGTGGTTTTCTGTCGCAAGGACCAATTATGATATTTGCATGCTTATGGACTAGTTTTGATATTTTCCAATTTAGGAAGCAATTTGATATTTTGAAAGTTTAAGTTCTAATTTTCAATTTCTGAGAGTTTGAGAGCTCTAATGGACATTCTGACTACTCGAGGATCTAATAGAAATTTTTGAAAATTGAGGACCATTTTGTAATTTTACATGGTCGGGGGACCAAAACATTATTTTACAAAAAATGAAGGACCCAACTGGAATTTTGCATAGATTTTGATTTTCAAGGTTTCAGAGTTAGATCTTTAACCGAAATAGGATTTTCTTCATGGATCGAGTGTATACATTTGCATTGCATATCATGCATTTGGTACCGCCACTGTATCTTCATTTGGTTTCTGATGTTCGTTATATTTATGTATCTGTTTCAGCTTCCTGTCTCTTTCAGCACTACCAGTCACCCCTTAGTGGTGCCTGATTGGATCCATTGCTTCAGATTCTAGGTGAGTGAAAAGGCAGCTCCAGACACACGAGCTGTGTCTCCTCTATTATGCGTTTTTGTTTGTGGTTGGACTATCTTTGAAAATAGAATAATTAATAGTTGGTTAATTAATAATTCGGATTATGTGATTATTATTTTTGGCCACTAATTTCCTCCATGGTCTTATTCGTCTTATGAGAATGCTCGGAGGATCTAGTGCTCACATTTTTTAAGTCCGTTGCAATACGGTCAAACCTCTGGAAAATGCGCTAAAAATAGTATGCTACAGGAACACGAGCAATAACACAGACTCACCAAACTTATTTCCCAAACAAAACATATCACACCAAAACAATCTGACATGGAGTCAATTTTGAACTTTTGTCTAGTGGCAGAGTCCACGTGGACTTTACCACTAGACAAAAGTTCATAAGTGGACTTTACCACTAGACAAAAGTTCAAGCGTGTTGTGCCACACACGAGTTACCACCTACCCTGGTAACTAAGCCTTCACCTTGGTATACCAAAGGTTACGTTTACCCACGTAATAAAGGTGCCTTGACTCAGAGTAATCAAGTGAATAATAAAATGCCAAAATTTAAAATGCAAAATCAAATAGATAATAGTGGATGCACAACTGACATATGCAATAAGAAATTGCAAAAATCAAAGAAATGCATTCTTATTATTCCAATAAGAATTTAGCAAAATAATTAACAAACAAATAATCACGAATTTATTTTAACCTACCAAAAGCAATATACATATTACTCAAAACAGATAGCAAAGCAAACAATCATGTAAAGCCAGATTCATTTTCAGATAATTTAGATATTATATATATATATATATATATATATATATATATATATATATATATATATATAATGAATACTGATTGTTATCACATAATTCAGATTTTTAGGAATTCCCAATTCTTTATGAATTCCAGATTATGTGCAATGGTCTAGACACAACAAAAACAATATAGATTTAGAAGGCACGGTTTATGTGGCTGAAGCTGTCATTCCACTCACCTGGATATCCAAGCTGAATGGTCTAGTCACGCACCACTGGTGGTTGGCTGACCTAGTTGACCAGAACACGAAGATGAAACAATTATCAAAGCAAGATCGAGTCACAATGTTGGTACTATAGAGGTACCAAGATGCAAAACAATGCAAATGCATTCACAAACCCTCAGAAACCTATTTCGAATAAAGGTCTAACGCTCTCGCCTCAAAAATCTAACATCTCATAAAATTACAGTTTAGTCCTGAGACTTGACAAATTACGAATTAGTCCTTACAAACTAGTCCCCAAAGTATTCCCAAATTTATAAATTAACCCCTAACACTCCAAAATCATTACTAAGTCCTCAAATATCTCAAAATGTACCATTTAATCTTCCAAATTATTCAAAATTCTACTTGTAGTCACTAGGATGCACAATATCATTTTGGTCCTCCAATGGTAAATTACCCAAATACTCCTTATATTCGTTCCGCTAAAAAATGGACATTTTCAGCCATGCAAAGCAACTCAAAAAACCTCCTAAACATGAATCTAGCATTCATTTCACTGAACAAACAAAAAAATAATTATTATTTCTTAAAAAATCCAAATTTCACCAACCCATTTACAAACAACACCAACTGTAAAGAAACTGAGCTCAATCTACATTCTTCTAACTTCAATCAAGCCTAATCTAACATCCCTAAGCATCCATTCTTATAGAATCATACGAAAATTCAAACCCATTTCAAATTCGGTCAAAACCCTAACCCAATCAAAACTACATCAGATCTTCATAACCCAACCTCAAATCATGTTTATCTAACCTCAGTCCATCATGATTTAACATCCTAGAACTCCTATTTCAACAAAAAACAACAAATTCAAATCCTCGAAGCAAATTTTCCCTAAAACCCAAATGAACAAATCATGAACAAAAATGAGGAAATAAAGAGATAAATGATGAATCTTACCTCAAGGAAGCAAAGGGAATGATTGGAGAGCAATGTGGGGGAGATTGGGACGGTTTGGAAGTGATTTGAGTGAGAAATGAGAGAGAAATGACAAAGGAAGGTCAGGGAAGGGGTATTTATAAACCCACGGACCGAGGCACAACGTTTAACTTGAAAATCACCCAGAATTGCTCTTTTAAGTGCATTACAGGAGGTTTACACTCACAGAAGCTGTACTACGTGCGTAATATTCATAGTAATTGTAGACATATACCATAAGTGCATAAAGTGTAGAAAATACAGAGTCAAATTCAAAATACACTGACCTAGGAATCAACAGAATCAAATAGGTTTAGATAGCTATTCTACGACTTATCAAAATAGTGAATCTATGGAATACTCAAGGACGCTCCGACAGAGGGAAAAGACTAAGTCTAACCTTGACTTACAATGGCGACAAAACTTGGAACGAATCTAGAGATACCAGAATGAAAAAGATATAAAGAAACAAGGAAACGTATGCTCAAAGCTCAAAGAATCGAATGTCGATAAAAACAACAAATTCTAACCCTAGAAGCAAATTTAGCCAAAAACCCAAATGAACAAAATCATGAACAAAAATAAGGAAATAAAGATATAAATGATGAATCTTACCACAAGGAAGAAAAAGGAATGATTGGAGAGCAATGTGGGAGAGATTGCAGACACCGTTCCTGACAAATCTATTTTGAATGAGGGTCTAATGCCCTCACATTGAAAAACGAAGATCTCGTAAAATTATAGTTTAGTCCCCGAGACATTGAAAATTATGAATTAGTCCCCAAAATATTCCCAAATTTATAAATTAACCACTAACACTACAAAATCATTACTAAGTCCTCAAATATCTCAAAATATACCATTTAGTCTTCCAAATTATTCAAAATTCTACTTGTAGTCACTAGTTGTCTAATGAATGAAAATGAGTTTTAACAAAATGGACGTGAGTGCTTTCTCCTCAACACTAACCCAATCCCTCTTTCAATGTCACTTGAGTCGTACCCACACTTCTTAGGAGGGTTCTTTCGGCCTCACCTAGCCAAGTTAGGCCAATTAAAGTCATTGAGAAATTCATCGAACACCTTGTATGCATATGTATATTTCTATCCTAAAACCATACAAGTTCTATGCTAGTGGACCTAACCCAAGCTTCGTCTTTCAATTTTGTACTTGCGCTTGTCAAAAACAACATTGTGGTCGTGAAACACAATATCATTCAATAATCAACAAGTCATAAAATCAATCACCACTAATAGATTTATCAATTAAAGCATCAAAACAATAGATATAACATTAAAAACACAAAAACCATAACAATAATCATTCATTAAAGCAACATCAATCCAAGGTTTACATCTCTAAACCCTAAAACAAAATCTAAGGTATCATATTTATAAAACTAAGCCTAGAGGAATAAAAATAAAAACTAAATGTGATTGTAAACAATGAAAAAGGAAATAAAAAACGGAAAAAGAAGGCTTGCCTCAATGGATGATGGAAGTCTCCTCAACCCTCTTCTCTTTCTACTTTTCAAAGCCTTAAATCTTCCTTGGAAATTGATGGAGAATGATTTTTTTATTTAATGTGCAAATGTCCAAGGTTGCCAAATATGGTTGTGTAAGATGTCTAATTATAGTCCTCATGGTCCCTCACAAACCCTAGCAAACTTTTTCCAAAGAATGCCTATGAAACATGCTTTTGGTCCTCAAAATTTTGGACTCTTCCATCACTCTTTTCTCTCTCCTCTGGCATTTGTCAAGGCCGTGACAAATGGATGTCACGGCCTTAACACATTTTTGTCCAGGAAATGTGTGACCTCCAACCTCTGTCATGACTGTGACAACACTTTGTCTGTCACGACCGTGACACATTTTTGTGTCACTTCCTTGATTTTTTCGTGCTTGTCATTGCCAATAACTTGATCTTGTTCTTGCAAGCACACAAGAATCGATTATAGTATTACAAATCTAATGAGTATCGTCTCCACATGGAATGTGTCTAATTGTGGTCAATTAGGAAATAAAAAATAAATAAGAGCATCAATTATTTGTTTTTGGAGTTTTGGAAATTAAAGCAACCAATAATTTTAAAACAGGAAACTCAATAATGGAAAAACGTTAGGGCTGTCGAGATAAAACAAAGGATCTAGTTGCCTAATGAATGAAAATGAGTTTTAACAAAATGGACATGAGTGTTCTCTTCTCTGGACTAACCCAATGCCTTTTTCAAGGTCACCCGAGTCGCACCTACACTTCCTAATAAGGTCCTTTCCGCCATGCCTAGCCAAGTTATGCCAATTAAAGTCACTGGAGAATTTCAACGAACACCTTGTAGGCATATGTATATTTATATCCTAAAAACATACAAGTTCTATGCTAGTGGACCTAGCCCAAGCTTCAGCTTTCAATTCTTCACTTGGGCTTGTCAAAATACAACAATGTGGTCATGAATCAACATATCATTCAAAAATCATCAAGTCATAAAATCAGTCACCATCAATATATTTATCAATTAAAGCATCAAAACAATAGATAAAACATTAAAAACACAAAACCCATAACAATAATCATTCATTAAAGAAATATCAATCTAAGGTTTATATCTCTAAACCCTAACACAAAATCTAAGGTAGCATATTTATAAAACTAAGCCTAGAGCAATACAAATAAAACCTAAACATGATTCTAAACAATGAAAAATGAAATTAAAAGGGAAAAATAAAGCTTGTCTCAATGGATGATGGATGCCGCCTCAATCCTCTTCTCTCTCTCCTTTTTAAAGCCTTGAATCTTCCTTGAAAATTGATGGAGAATGATTCTCTTGTTTAATGTTCAAGTGTCCAAGGTTGCAAAAAATGGTTTTGTAAGATGGCTATTTATAATCCTCATGGTCCCGAACAAACTCTAGCAAAAGTCTCTCAAGAATGCCTTCAAATCATGCATTTGGTCCCTAAAATTTTGGAGTCTTTCATCACTCTTTTCTCTCTCCGATGGTATGTGTCAATGTCATGACAAATGGATGTCACGACCATGGAAAATTTTTTTCCAAGAAATGTACGACCTCCAGCCTCTGTCACGGCCGTGACAGAGTTCATGACAGTGTCATGGCCGTGACACTTTGTCTGTCACGACTATGACACATTTTTGTGTCAATTCCTTGATCGTTTCGCACTTGTCACAGTCGTGGGAGTGGCCATCACGGCCGTGACACTTCTCTGCTCATCTTTTTCGTTGATTTTCTTCATATTTTCATGGTTTTTCTTGGGACCTTTCCATTTTGCGCATATTTTTACTCTTTTTTCTCAAAATTCATCATGCTACAAGCATCACCAACATCATAAGAATTTCACCACAAAGCATGATTTATAGGATGAAAATAGATGCATTATTGCTTGAATTAATATGTAAATTTATCCTACATCAAACTCCCCCACACTTACTCGCTTGCTTGTCCTCAAGCAAACAAATTCAAAACCCGGGAAAATAATATATTTCCAATCAAAGAGGCAAACAAATTCTTGTTCAATGCAAGTATGCTAGTGAAATGATCAAAAAAGGAATAACATGCTATTATCAATCACATAAATCACATTGGCATTTGAAAAGTTGCTTTTTCAAGAGTTCACAAAAATAATCAAATCCCCTAACATATTGGCATCTCTTAGTCTTATCTCCCTCTTTGCTAGAATTTAAAACACACGTTTCTTTAAGTAATAGAGCAAGCTTGGCATTTGCATTCATTTACACACGAATTCTTTTCTTTAATTCATCTTTGATTCGTTTTCCTTTTTAGTGCATTCACTTTCGTTTTGGGTACTACAAACAAATGAGTGAATTAAGGATCCCTGTGTTTCCACTTATTTGATTTCAATGAGGGTACTTATCATTTCCACCTCGAGGTTGGAACCCCATGCACTTCTCCATGTTTAGGTTCACCCTAAAAAGTGAAGCATCAAAATTCAAGAATTCAAATTAAGCACTTAACCTTTTAAACACACCAAGCTTACTCTATATTTAACCATTTAATCATTCATGCATGAACATTTAGCAATTAGTTTGAAAGCCTTTTATATGCCACCACTAATAGGTCAAGGTTATTGATAAATAACTCCCAACTATGCCACCTAAAAAAATGCCAAATTACAAACACAATTCATCAAACAACAAACATTCCTCAATTAATCATGTTAAAAGCATATTAACACACTACAAAAATCCTCCAACCACTTAAATCCAAATCCTATTCTTTCAAATTTTATGTATTCTAAAAAAATTAAGCATAATTCAAGAAAAAAATTCAAGCATTTTTTGACAAAAAAATGACCAAAACCAAGCATATAAACACAATTAATCCCAAAGAAGCATTCAATAGCCCCTTCCCACACTTAGTATGAACATTGTCCTCAATGTTCAAAAATATAAGTTTGGATCAAACGAAACAATCACATACAATATGAGGACAAGTTTCATACCAACAATAAAGCATAAAGTAGAAGGATAGGGTTTAGAAAGCTTCTCTAATTGTTGCTTGCTCGCCATTTGCTTTGCCTTAAGTGCATGAATCCATCGTTGGCATTAAACCACAAAAATTAAGGGACACAAAATATATACATGCTAGATTTGGTGAGAGGTATAACATGTATGTATAAAAAAATAGAACCTCTCACACCACTTTTGGAAAAAACATGTGAAACAAAATCATAAATGTGCTTATACCTAGAATGCAAAATCAAATTGAAACCTATACTATATGAAATGAAAGATAACCATAGTTTAACTTCATTGCGGACAAGAGGTAGTTTAACGTCATTTCGGACGTATGCAAAGGAACTATTTGGGATGCCAAATAATCCTAATTGTGGATCCCTTTAAAGGTTTCTATCGCTTCCTGTAAACAGTAATTGGTTTATGTTCATGAAAAATGATGTCTATAGGACCGAATGAATGCACTTTTGAAATCATGAAGGGACCACATATAGAACATGTGGGGTTATAAAGAAAATTATTTTTGGGTGGAAAATAATAAACATATTATCCCTCAACAAACTCACCCTTTAAACAACAATCACTCTCTTTCCCTTTCAGTTTATCATTTCCACTTTCAACCCATTTCTTTTCTTCTCTCTCTTTTGCACTAGGTTGTATCTCAAGCTCTTCTTCCATTGGACACACTAGTGGTTTCTCTTTAGCAATCATCCAACATGTTTCTAAACCTACTTTTATCATGATCAAGCAATTGTGTATGCACATTCTTAGAAACATGAAACTCTTCACATTCACTCCCCACTCTAAAGATTATGCTCCCCTTAGTCAAATCAATGCACACCCCACTAGTTACCAAGAAAGGTCTCCCAAGTATGATAGGGATGCTACATGCATCATCCATATCTAAAACATAAAAATTAATGGGAAAGAAGAAATTAACCACTTTGACCAAGAGGTTTTCCACAACTCTAAGTGGTTGCTTGATGGATCGATCCGCAAGTTGGAGTTTCATGGTTGCAGGTGCTAATTCTCCATTCCCGAACTTCTTATAAAGGGATGAGGGCACTAGGTTGACCGATGCCACCAAGTCACACAATGAGTCTACATTTACCAACTTCGCAAAGGTGCAAGGAATTATAAAGTTCCCTAAATCCTTGCTCTTTGAAGGGTATTTGTTCAATAAAATTGCACTACTCTTCTCAGTAAGTGCCACCATAACATACTCCTCCAACCTCTTCTTGTTGGCAACAAATTCTTTCAAGAACTTGGCATAATTGGACATTTGAGAAATGACCTCCAAGAAAGGTATGTTTAATTCCAATTTCTTGAACATCTCAAGAAACTTCATAAATTCCTTAGCTTGGGTGTGGGCCTTCAAATGTTGAGGGAATGGAATAGGAGGCATATAGGGTTTCACTTAATCTTAGTGAGTAAATTTTTCTTCCAGCTTTTCACCCTTCTTCTCACAATTTTCCCTTTAACAATTGAACCTTTCCTTTTTATCTTTTTCAACTTGGGGCTCATCCCCCACACTTGGCTTCTCAAATACCTTCCCACTCCTCAATGAAATAACCATCACACTCCCTTTTGGATTTATTTGAGAAGTACTTGGTAGCTTCCCCTTTTCTCTATCCGGCATTGCCTTAGTTAATTGTCCAACTTGCCTATCAAGGTTTTCGATAGTAGTTTGTTGAGCTTGAATGGCTTGGTCCACTTTGGCATCTCTAGTCTCCATCTTAGACATAAATTGCATAACCAAATCTTCCAAAGGTGACCTTTTGTCTTGGCTTTCTTATTGAGGTTGGTTTTGTTGGAAAGGTGGTGATGGTCTTGGTTGATATCCCGAGAGTCCTATAGTTCTATCTTGATTTTTGTTGGTGTTTGGATCTTTCCATGAAAAATTGGGTTGGTTTCTCCAACTTGGATTGTAAGTGTTTGAGATGGGTCATTTCTAGGTTGAGCAATTGGGAATTCCCCCTATAAAATTCACTTCCTCACATCTAACGCCCGCTCCTCGGGCCATCCGACAAGACATCTCATCATGTCTCAACATTCCACAATAAGCACGTTTCTCATTCAATAAGGCAATCTTTTTAAACAAAAAATTCATCTTCCTATACAATTCATCAACCATTGAAGCTAAATCAGGAGGAGTGGTAGTGTTTACCTCATGAATACCCGATCTTTTTCCCCTAACTGCCTTTTGTTGTGAATTTGTTGCTAACATCTCATATATGTCATACACCTCTTTGGCCATTTTCTCTCCAAAATAGTCACCCTAAGTAGTATCCACCAATGTTTGCCCATGCATTGTCAACTCAACATAGAAGAATTGAGTAAATAATGCCAATGAGAATTGATGATAAGGGCATAGACTCAATAAAATCTTGAAGCACTCCCATGCCTCATGAAAGGACTCTCCCTCCAATTGTAAGAATGAGCAAATCTTACTTCGAAGTTCAACCGTCTTTTGGGGGGGAGTAATATTTCATCATGAATTTTGTATACACTTCCTCCCAAGTGCCAAAATATTCCTCCGGTAAGTTTATAAACCAAACCTTTGCTCGATCCTTTAATGTGTAGGAAAACATCTCATCCTTAGCTCATTTTCGGTCAAACCTTAGAGAGGAAAGGTTTGGATGGTGTAGAACTCCCTCAAGAATGAAAGTGGATCCTCTGAAGGCAACCAATTGTAGGAAGGCAACATACTGAAATGTATACTCTTCAACTCATAAATCCTTGCTGTCGGACTTAATCTAATGCAAGAAGGAGATGGCCTAATGACCGATTTCTCCCATATTCATTCGACCCGCATTTCGATTCCCATTACCACCTCTTTAAGCTTACTCAACTCTAGCATCTCCAACCTCACCTCGAGGTCTAGCTATCCCTTCCATCATTGCCCTTATTTGGTTAGCTCAGTTTACCCTAAAAACCCTTTCTATCTCCTGAATCAAAGGGAAAATGTCTTGATTTTCTAAGCACCTAGTGCGTATCAAAAGCATAAATACCTACAAGTGCAAAAGAAGCAAACAAATAAATAACAAAAATAAAAAAAAAATAAAAATGACCACAAAAAGAATGTTGTTCCCCGACAACAATGCCAATAACTTGATTGTGTTGTTGCAAGCGCACAATAATTGATAGTAGTAATAAAAACTTGAGTATTCCTCGGGTATCATCTCCATAGGGAATGTGTCTAATTATGATCAATTTAGAAAGAAAAAATAAATAAGAGCATCAATTGTTTGTTTTTTGGTTTTGGAAATTAAAGCAAGCAATAATTTAAAAACAAGAAACTCAATAATGGGAAAACGTTAGAGCTTTCGAGATAAAATCAAGGATCTAGTTGCATAATCAATGAAAATGGATTTTAACAAAATGGGTGTGAGTGTTCTCTCCTCAAGACTAATCCAAGACCTCTTTCAAGGACACTCGAGTCATACATATAGTTCCTAGGAGGGTCCTTTCGGCCTCACCATGCCAAGTTTGGCTCATTAAGGTCATTGGAGAATTTCATCAAACACCTTGTAGGCATAGTTATATTTCTATCCTAAACCATATAAGTTCTACACTAGTGGACCTAACCCATGCTTCATCTTTCAATTCTTCAATTGGGCTTGTAAAAAACAACATTGTGGTCGCGAATCACAACATCATTCAGTAAACAACAAGTCATAAAATCAATCACCATCAATATATTTATCAATTAAAGCATCAAAACAATAGATATAACATTAAAAACAAAAAACCCATAACAATAATCATTCATTAAAGCAACATCAATTCAAGCCTTACATCCTTAAACCCTAACACAAAATCTAAGCTAACATATTTATAAAACTAAGCCCAGAGCAATAAAAATAAAACCTAAAAGTGATTCTAAACAATGAAAAAGAAAATAAAAAGGTAAAAATAAAGCTTGTCTCAATGGATGATGGAAGCCTCCTCAATCCTCTTATCTTTTTCCTTTTCAAAGCCTTGAATCTTCCTTGGAAATTGATGGAGAATGATTCTCTTCTTTAATGTGCAAGTGTAAAAGGTTGCAAAAAATGGGTGTGTAAGAGGTCTATTTATAGTCCTCATAGTCCCCCACAAACCCTAGAAAAAGTCTCCCAAGAATGCCTTTGAATCATGCCTTTGGTCCCCAAAATTTTGGAGTCTTTCGTCACTATTTTCTCGCTCCTATGGCACGTGTCACAGCTGTGACACATTTCTGTCCAAGAAATGTGTGACCTACAGCCTTTGTCATAGCTGTGACACTTTGTCTGTCACTCCCTTACACTTTTATGCTCTTCTTTTGCTTCATTTTCTTCATCTTTTCATGGGTTTTCTTGGGACCTTTCCATTTTACATCTCTTTTGCACATTTTTCTACTCATTTTTCTCAAAATTAATCATCCTAAAAATGTCACCAACATAAGAATTTCACCACAAAAGCATGATTTATAGGATGAAAATAGATGCATTATTGCTTGAATTAATATGTAAATTTAGCCTACATCAATTTTGATTTTCGAGATGAGAGTGATATGTTGAGTTCAGTTTTAATGATGGTGATCATAAAACATCCATGAAAGATGTGTTAGGTTGCAGACTTGCTGAAATATGGATACAAGGCACGTTATGCATGTGCAAGTCATGTTGATCAAAATGAAAATGTCATTAAGGAGAGCTATAAAGGATACAAGGCTCGTAGATCATTCATTCTAGAAGGAAGTAAGCATCAGATCTTTATCTAGGCACGTTACAAGGAATACAAGCCATGTTGATGAGGCTCGAATGAGGATAAAGCTAAGACGCTCCTTAGGATTTGAATTTGAATATTCTCTGACACACTAATGTGTAATGTTTCATTCTCTGACAATGTCTACTTCGAGGTTCCAATGACTATATTCTTTCAAGTAGTTATAAATAGACGTCCAGAGTAGAAGGAAGATACGAGAGTCATTTGCTATACATTGCTATTATTGTTTCTCTCACTTCTACCTTTCTAACCTATTTGAACTATTTACTTGCTATCTTACTGTTGTGTGTGTGAGCTTTAAACCTATTATATCTTTAGGTTAATTCTGTATCAAGCAAGGTTGTTTGCTTAGGGTAGATAAATTTGTTGTAAGCCTATAAAAAACAACATTGTATAGGTTTTTTTGTGAACCTAAGTATAAAATAACATTGAGAGAGGTTTGTTATGAACCTATAGAAAACAACATTGTTGTCCTTGGAGGTGTTGAGCAGGAATCAACTTCGTGTATTGGCATTGTTGGATTTAACTGTAATCAATCACCGTCATAGTGGAAATCCTAAGTAGTGAGACTTAGGTAGTGGATGTAGGCATCAATTTTTCCGAATCACTCTAAATCTTGGTGTTGATTTCGTTATTACATTTAATTCGTTTTTGCTCCATAAACGCTATCCAAAGCATCTACCAAAATTCTCCAACACGATAGATCTTCCACCGAAATAGGTTTTTCATCATCAGATGATTGTCTGCATCTGCATTTGCATATCATGCATTCAGTATCGCCACAAAACCAATATCCCATTTTGATAGTTGTTATGTTTGTAATGTTTTAGCTCCTTGTTCGTTCCAGCACGACCTACCACCTACTAGTGATGTTTGACTGGATCCTTACCTTCAGATACCAGGTGAGTGAAATGACAGCTTCAGACACATAGGTTGTGTCTTATAAAATTATATGTGTGTTTGCTATGTTTGGCTTATTTCTAAAATTGGAATAATTTATGGTATGGATAATTAATAATCCAGATTATGTGATTATTAATTTATAAAATTTATGTTTTAGATATTTAATGTTTAATATTTATATATGGTATATATAAATATTTTTTGCAAAATGATTTATACTTTGCATGTTCGTTTGATATATATATATAAACGGGTATAAGTTTGGTAGAATGTTTGATCTCTGAGGCTTGTGCCAGATGGGCTGGGCTCTCATAGAAGATTCCCCTCATACGGCAGTCATGGTTCAAAAACGGGTCGTGACATCGAGTATAACCATTAATCAGTATGCGTAGAAGATTAAAGGTGG
Source organism: Flueggea neowawraea (assembly GCA_948243855.1). Lineage (NCBI taxonomy): Eukaryota > Viridiplantae > Streptophyta > Magnoliopsida > Malpighiales > Phyllanthaceae > Flueggea > Flueggea neowawraea. The sequence goes on from CAODLS012789424.1 coordinate 13,263, forward strand.
AATCTTTGAAGTGACCAAAATACGCGAGTAGTATAGCGTATTACGCACGTAGACGAGCTACAGATGCGAACAAAGCCAAAATGCTCCTAAGGATTTGAATTTCAAACATTCTTTGACACAAGTCATGTGAAGAACCAATAGTTTAATCTTGAATATATGACTACGCACGTAGCAGAGGGTGTTATGCACATAGTAAGCCACTGGGTAAAAAAGAATATTCTGGAAGTCAGAGCAATGCATGCAGAACATGCTATAAAGCATGTAGAACGGAAACAAGGCATGTAGATGCCAATCTATCCAAGGCAAGTGATTACTGGGTTCAAAGTAATGCACACAGAAGCAAGATCAAAGCACACATAACTCAGTTGAATCGAAGAACTATTGACGTAGATGGTGGCTACGCAGGTAGAACGTTGTGATGTCATTAAAGGACATAATTCTCTACTCTCTTACGACGGCTACTTTAAGGCTCCTAACGGCTATATTCTTTCAAGTGGCTATAAGAGAGACCTTTGCTAAACTTGCTATCATCTTCTCTCTTATTTTTACCTTTCTAAACCTTTTGAGTTATTTACTTACTATCACATTTCTGGGTTGGTGTGAGCTTAAATTTGTTATATTCTTGGGTTTATTTTGTGTCAAGCAAGGTTTTTTTGCTAAGGGTAGATAGGTTTCTTTGTTGCGCCTTAGAAAAAAAGAGTGGTTGCTAGTGAGCCTTAGAAAACTAGAGTTTCGATTTGCTAGTTGAACCCGCAAAAACTAGTGGTTCAGTTTCCTAGTTGAGCCTGCAAAAACTAGAGGTTTGGTTTGCTTGTTTTGTCCTTAAAACAAAGTCTAATGGCTTGCTTATTAAGCATGCAAAAACAAATGGTTTAAGCGGCTTTCGTTCACCCACAAGTGAGGAGATAATGGATTAAAATTATCTAAAGGTTTTAGAGGAGTGAGCATAGGTCAAGGAGGACCGAACCACTATAAATTGAGGCTTTATGTTCTCTCTCCTTAACTCATTTACTATGCTTTGCATTTGATTTAATTTGTGTGTGGATTGGATCTTCAATTTTAAGTTGCTTTCGCATTTAACTTTGTTATTTGTTTTAATTTGTAAAAGATTTTCATCAAAGTTTTTAAACACTTTAAAACTCCAATTCAACCCCCCTCTTGGAGTTCCATTCCTATTGGGACCAATCATTTTCAGTTTGTATCAGAGCTTGTGCTCTTGAAATTTGTTTTGACTTAACATCCAAAGAGTTGACAATTCCAAAAATGGCATTCTTAAATAGCATTTATAGATATGAAGGTTTGGCTATTAATCGTGCTCCTTTATTTGATGATAGTGATTATTAATTGTAAAACACGTGTGATGGTGTTTCTCAAGTCTTAAAACATAGACATTTGGGAAGTTGCGGGGAAGGTCCATTTATGTCAACAAAGCTTGTAGATGGAAGAATGGTGAAGAAGCCTAAAGATGAATAGAATGAAAATGACAAGAAGCTCATCTACTACAGCCATAAAGCTATGTAGGTTCTTTATTGTTCTTTAATAAAATCTTAGTTCAAAAAGGTTCAACAATGCAAAACCGCTCAAGAGATTTGGCAAACTTTGGAGATTACTTATGAGGGAACAAGCCAAGTCAAAGAAAATATATTTCTCTTCTTGTCCACAAATATAAGTTGTTCAAGATGAAGGAAGAAGAATCTATTCAAGAAATGTTTGATCGCTTCAATGACATCCTCAATGTCCTCAAAACTCTTGAAAAATCATATATAAATTCTAAGATTATGAGAAAAATTTTAAATCACTTCCAAAATCATGGGGTTCAAAGAAAGATGCCATCTTAAAAGCCAAAGATCCCAATTCTTTACCTTTAAAGGAGTTACTTGGTTCCTCACTCACCCATGAAATGAGTATGGAAGAAGAAGAAGAGAAGGAAGGCAAGAAGAAGAATAGGAAAGATTTGGGTATTGCATTCAAGGCATCAAAATACATTGAAAGCTCAAAGGAAGATGATGATGATGATGATGAAGAGGTTGATCTTGAAGATTTGGAGTACCTCACCAAGAAATTTTGAAGTTTCATCAGTAAAGAAAAAAGGTGAAAAAGAGGCAATCAAGAAGAAGAGCAAAATCATTTGCTATGAATGTCATAAACCAGGTCACATCAAACTGTATTGCTCGTATTTGAAGAAGCATGGAAAAAGGAAGAAAATAAGATTCTTTAAAGATGATTCAAATTCCAATTATGATGATAAAATTGGTGCAATATGATTGACAACCATCAAGGATAAGGAAAGGAAAGCAAGTGTGGTGACACATTCTTGACATTTTACTGCATTTTGAATTTTCACTTGTTTTTATGCATTTTTTTTATTATTTGTTGTGATTTCTTGTATATTTGATTTGATTGCATTTGTTTAGGGGGAGCTATAATGTTTTTAATTGATTCCTTTGATTGATTGGGGAGAATGTTGATTTTTCATATCCTTTTTGATGATACAAAAAAGGGGAGAAGTGTGCATGAATTTGATCAAGTGCTTAACCATTTAATTGATATCATTCTTGCTTTGAACATCATATATTATTGTGTGGAACTAACCAAGTGACAAGGAGTAAAATCTTGATCAAATTGCTTTTCATTAACAAATAGATGTTCACATTCATGTATATTTTGTCATCATAAAAAAAGGGAGAGAATGTTGAGTTCGGTTTTGATCATGATGAATGTAAAACATCTATAAAAGAGGTGAAAAGTTGTTGACTCGGTGATACCTGGCCATAAAGCACCTAAATGAGCAATCTAAGCATGTTGAACATGCTAAAGATAATATGGGTTTTCTAAAGTAGTCACTATGCGCATGGATGGATATGCAATGCGTGTAGAAGGCTATGCAGTGCGCATAGACTCGTCGAATTAGAAGACAAAATGGTCTAGACAATGTTGTGCACTTGGAAGAAAGAATAATGCACGTAGTAGAGATGAAGAATCTATTGGTCTGAAAAAGGCACCATACTATGCACTTAGAAGCTACTGGTCTAAAAGAGGCATCTTCCTTCTTAATCCAAACTGAAGAGGAGTCATGAGAGAAGTCAAAGTCGCTTATAACCATTGATCAGTGTGCGTAAAAGAGTAAAGGTAAAATCTTTTAAGTGATCGAGGAACGCAAGTAGTATGATGTATTATACACGTAGACAAGTTGCAGATGTAGACAAAGCCAAGACACTCCTCATGATTTAAATTTCAAATATTCTCTGAGACAAGTCACGTGAATAACCAAGAGTTTAAATATATTACATTCTTAGGTTGATTTTGTATCAAGCAAGTTTGCTTGCTAGGGGTAGATATGTTTCTTTGTTGCGCCTTAGAAAAAAAAAAGAGTGGTTGCTAGTGATCCTTAGAAAACTAGAGTTTCGATTTGCTAGTTGAGTATGCTAAAACTACTAGTTCAGTTTCCTAGTTGATCCTGCAAAAACAAAAGATTTGGTTTGCTTGTTTTGTTCTTAAGACAAGGTGTAACGGTTTGCTTATTGATCACGCAAAAACAAGTGGTGTAAATGGTTTCCTTCCACCTGCAAGTGAGGAGATAGTTGATTAAAATTCTCTAGAGGTTCTAGAGGAGTGAGCGTAGGTCAAGGAGGATCGAACCACTATAAATTGAGGCTTTGTTTTCTCTCTCCTTAACTCATTTACTTTGTTTTGCATTTGATTTACTTTATGTGTGGATTGGATTTTTGTTTTTAAGTTGCTTCATCATTTAATTTTGTTATTTGTTTTAATTTACAAAAGATTTTCAACAAAATTTTTAAACTCTCTAAAACTCCAATTCACCCCCTCCTCTTGGAGTGTCATTCCTATATGGACTGATCATTTTCATGGTGGATACTGCTTCGGATTGTTAATTTAGAGAAAAAAACAGCCGAAGAGGTCTATGACATATATGAGATGTTGGCAAAAATTCACAACAAAAATCCATTAGGGGAAGACGAGCGGGCATACATGAAATGCTCATTCTCTGGTATTGGTTACACAATTGGATGAAATATCGAAGAAAGTGAATTTTTTGTTGGAAAACAAAATTCAGCTAGTGATAAATGTGCTTATTATGGTGTTTTGGGGGCAGGAGGAACTACATTATGGTTTGAATAGTGGTGGAGGAGTTGGCTATGAGAACTGAATTTTGTGGGGGGATTCCCAAATGCTCAACCATAACATGACCCATTTTCCAACACCTATAATTTGAGATGGAGAAACCACCCAAATTTTTCATGGAGAGACCCAAACACCAACTAAAATTTTTCACAACTTAGACCAAATATACCTTCTGGTTACCAACCAAAATCACCCTATAAACACCAACCATCCTGACCACCACCCCCACAAGAAAGCCAGGATAAAAAGCCACATTTGGAAGGCTTGCTAATGTAATGTATGTCCAAGATTCATGCTAGGGATGCAAAGGTTGATTAAATTATTCAATCTTAACAAGAAACTATCCAAAATCTTGAGAGGCAAGTAGGAAAATTGGCTAAGGTTTCAGATAGAGAAAAGGGAAGTTACATAGTACATCCCAAGTGAATCCTAAGGAGTGTGTGATGGCTATATCGTTAAAGAGTGAGAAGGTACTTGAAGATCCAAGTGTGGGGGAGAAACCCAAAATTGAAAAGGATAAAGAAGTGATGGTTGAGCTTGAAAAGGAGAATTGTGAGAAGAAGGGTGAGAAATAAGAGGAAATGCCTTCCAAACAAGACTATGTCAAGCCTTATGTCCCATCCATCCTATTTCCCCAAAGACTCCAAAATCAAACCAAATATGTCAATCTTATGAAATTCCTTGAAATGTTCAATAAATTGGAATTAAACATACTATTCTTGGAGGCCATTTCCTAAATGTCCAAATATGATAAGTTTTGGAAGGAGCTAGTGGACAATAAGAAGAGGTTGGAAGAGTATGCTATGGTGGCACTTACCGAATAGTGTGGTGCATTATTATTGAAAAAAAACCCTTCAAAGCTCAAGGATTTGGGGATATTTACAATTCCTTGCACATTTAGTAAATGGACAAATATGGATTCTTCGTGTGATTTGGGTGCATCGGTCAATCTCATGCCATCATCTATCTACAAGAGGCTCGGGATTGGAGAGATAACACTTACCACTGTGGCACTCTAACTTGCAAATTGATCAATTCGGTGTCCACATGGACTTTTGGAGAACATCTTGGTCAATGTAGGTAAGTTTAGCTTTCCCGTCGATTTTTATGTCTTATATATAGGTGATGCATGTGACAACCCCATTATACTTGGGAGACCTTTCTTGGCCACCAGAGGTGTCACTATTGATTTGAGGAAGGGGAGTATAACCTTTAGAGTTTAGAATGAAATTGAGGAGTTTCATTTTTCTAAGAATGTGCAAAACCTTTGACCAATAATGATGAAAATAGGATGCATTCTTTAAAGACATTTTGCATAATATCTACCTCTCCACCATTAAACCCTTGGATAGCAATCCAAGGTGATGAAACCCCAAAGAGAAACCAAAAGTGTGTCCAAAATAAGGTGGGCTTGAGAAGAATATAATTGCAAAAGAGAAACAAGCCAAGAAAGGGGTTGAGAGCGAAAATGCAAAATCAAAAGGGAAATAAAATGATTATGTTTTGAGGGGCGAGTTTGTCGAGGGATAACATATTTATTATTTTCCACCCAAGAATCATTTTCTTTATAACCCCAAAATTCCAATGTGTGGTCCATTCATGATTTCTAAAGTTCATTCATTTGGTCCTATAGACATTATTTTGCATGATCATAAACCAATCACAGTTTATAGAAGGCGTTTGAGGCCTTTCAAGGGATCCACATTTAAGACTATTTGGCATCCTAAATATTTCCTTTCTACACGTCTGAAATGACGTTAAAATTTCTTATATCTGCAATGACGTTGAACTATATTTATCTTGTATATGCATGCAGTGTAGCTTTTTAATTTCAATTTGCATTTAGAATTAGAAGCACGTTTATCATTTTGTATTGCATGTTTTGCCAGAAATGGTATGAGAGGATTATTTATACATGCATACATGTCATACACCTCATCAACTCTATCATGCATACATATTGTGTTTCATGCCAATAATGGCGTCATGCATTCAAGGAATGGCCAGCAAGCGACAATTAGATAAGCTTTCTAAACTCTATCCTTTCACTTTATGCTTTATTATTGTTATAGAACTTGTCCTCATGTTTGTTGTGATTGTTTAGTTTGATCCGAATTTATATTCTTGAACATTGATGACAATGTTCAAAATAAGTATAGGGGAGGGGTTTATTGTTTGCTTGATGCTTAAATGCTTATATTGTCTTTGCTTGTGTTTTAATTTTGTCTCAAGATGCTAGAAATTTTTACTTGAATTGCACTTTTAAAATTTCTTAGAATGAATTATAGTTGAAATTAATGAATTTGATTTGAAAGGGTTGGATGATTTTTATAGTGTGTTAGTGTGCTTTTAAAATAATGAATTGAGGAATAATTGTCATTTGTTAAGCCTTGAACCTCAAATTGGCATTTTTAGGTTTCAAAGTTGAGAGTTTGTTTATCAAACATTTTTCGTCGATTAATGGTGGTATAAAAAATGGTTTGCAAGCTTGTTGCTAAGTCGATTTTAAGCAAATATGCTTAAATGATTGAATTTTTACTGAAAACATTTTGAGTAGACTTGGCTTTTAATTGAATGAAAGGTGCTTATTTTAAATGTTTAATGTAATATCCCATAGTTTTATAGTTATTTTTGGAGAATTATATTTGGGGTAATTAGTTGGAATAATTATTTTGGATAATTTGGGAAATTATTTGAAATTTTATTTTTGGTAATTGGAGGGTAAATTTTATATTTTTGATG
>CAODLS012789968.1:0-20144 GCA_948243855.1 Flueggea neowawraea
GAGTGAAATAAACTGGGCACAAATGTTACTCGAGTGAATAGGCATCTTACTCGAGTGAGGCTTTGACAATATCATTTTGTTCATCGTCAAAACATAAAAGGATCTTAATGTTGATCACCCTTGATCCAAAAAATGTACATGAGGGACTTAGTCATGTACGCGAAGGTCCAGTAATGTACGTGAACATCAAAATCATGTACATGAGCCTTCGTAAACCATGAAACTGTATGTTTCGATCAGTAGCTCTTTTTAACCCCAAAACCCGACCATTTCGTTGTTCTTCATTTTTCACCCTCTCTCAATCTCAGATCGGTTTTCACTCTTCCCCATTGATTCCCCAATGTTTCTAATCTTCTTTGGAGGTAAGATTTCAGTTCCAATCCCTCGTTTTCATTCATTTCATGCATTTAATTTATAAAGTCCGTTTTGGTCCATTTTGCTTACGATCTCAGATTTTGAGTGATTGTGTTAAAATGGATGTCGTAACTTCTTAGATTATATTTTTTGAGGTTATATAAACATAAATATAGCTTGCAATCATGTGATTTGATGATTTCTTGGAATGGGGTAGAGTTTGGATGGATTTTGTTGATTTTTGAACGATTCTGAGTTGTGTTGGGGAAACCAAATATAGATTTGAGTTCCTGAGATTTATTAGAATCAAGGTATGTGTTTGGAATATATTTCTATCGGTTAAATCGAGATTTGGGTTATTTTGTACAATTTTCTACCACAAGGACTAGTTGTGATATTTTGCATTGTTTGAGGTCTAATTAGGATTCTAAATAATTTGAGGACTGAATTATAATTTTTGGAATAATTTGAGGACTAGATTGTATATTTTTTAAAGTAGGGGACTAATCCATAATTTTATGAGGTTTTTGGAGAAATATAGAGACCAAACTATAACTTTGCATCGAGGTTCGAATTTTGACGAGAGTTTTGGATATTCATTCGCAATAGGATTTTCATTTGTTGTGGGTTGGGACGAACATCTGCATTACATGCATATTCTGTAATGACGCAATTACCATGTCTGATGTCTGTTATGATAAGTATGTTCTCAGCTCTGTTCGATTTCTGAGGCGACCAGCCATTCACCGCTGGACCGTGATTGGACTATTTTCTTGGCGTCCAGGTGAGTGCGATGGCAGTTTTAGACACATAGGTTGTGTCTTCTGAAATTATATTTTTTGATGTGTCTGGACCATTGAATGTAATCCTTAATCAATGAAGGATAGGAAATCCTAAATTCTGACTTACGTGAAAATCTATGTTGTGGAAACTCAGTTTTTATCTGGAAATTATGATGGTTTCTGAAATAAATATTATGTTTTGATATTTATTATAATTTTTGTAACAAACACTCAGTTTAGATTTTAAGATATTCTCTATAACAATTATTCTATCTGGATTTAAGAATATTTTCTAAAACAAACATTCTATTCTGAAATAAGTATAATTGTTGCACTAAGTATTCTGTTCCTAAAATTAAATGTAATTTGTAATAAATATTTTGTCTGAATTTGAGTATAATTTTTGGGATAAATACTCTGTTTAGTAATTAGAAACATTTTATGTAATAAATATTTTGTCTAAACATTTGATATAAATTCGGTGAATAATTTGTCTGTTATACATGTTGCCCGTTTGAATATTTTAAATAAATATTTTAGTATATTTTCTGTAAAATATTCTGATATGGGACACCCAACTACAGGGTAGCGTAACATTTGGCATACTTATGCTTATTCAGTTGCCTAAGTGGCTATGCCAGCCTGGAGGGCTGTATTTTTGTCTAAGTGGCTAACCTTGCTTAAGTGGCTATTATTGAGTTCGAATGACTCCACTTAATATTATGGTCCCGTTGAGTTTTTAATATTATTCTCTGCAAATATTTTGAAAAATAAATATGATTTTTGGTAAATATTTTGAAAGGGAAATATTATAGCTATTTCATATTTTTGAAACTAAATATTTTTATCCAATTTATTTCTTTAGTCAATTCGAGTGATTGTTTATGGTCTCCCTTGTTTGAGAAGGATTTCAAAATGATTTTTCAGAAATACTATTATATGCATTAACGTGTGTACGTATGTATATCAATATATCTGTGTGTGATATTTTCTAAATGTTTGCAAAATAGTTTGTATGAGGTCCTAGAGGCGATATGGAGTGTCGTACCTCACTAAGTTTTCTCACCCCCTCCCCTTAACATTTTTCAAGTTCTATTGATAGCGATCATCTGCTCTTCTGCACTCATCTTGTCAGCAGTGAGTGCCCTATTTTTTGGACCGAGTTTCTTTTATGTTAGATACTTCAGACCGGATAGTGGGTTATGATTATGTATTTGATAAGATTATTAATTTACTCATAATTACTTATTCAGTATTTCAGTATTATAATTATGTTTTGTTATTCAAGATTATTATTTTCTAAAACTTATTGTTCGTTAAAATGCTTTAATATGACTAATAATCTAGCTAATAAAATTTTGGATAGATGTTTTATTCTCCAAGACTTGTGCGAGATGGGTCGAGCATATGGGTTGGGCCTCTGGTTCGGTGCATTTCATACTTCGGTCATGGTCCAGTAACGGGTCGTGACAATTTCGAATGAAGAATAATGTATTTTAAGGTTAGGTAACGTATATTAACTAGAGAAAATGATGATCAGTGTATGTAAGAACATCATAACGTACGTAAAGAAGCACCCAAAAAGCTGAAACAACATTAAATGCACTCCAACGGTCATATGGCTTAGAAAAGCTTTAAATACATCAAGAAAGGGAAATTAAATGAGTACCAATAGGAGAAATAATTTTTCCAAAACTCATATCAATTCCAACCATCAAAAACACCAAAATCAAGTTAGAGAGCGAACTGCAAGCAACAAGTTCATACATTCAACTCTAGCATAAAGCTTCAATCTTTGTAATCTTTTTGTATACACTTTTGGGTGTGGGAAAGATTTCTTGTGAACCTAAGAAAATAACTTTGTAAGGGCTTTAGAGGTGTGAGCCTAAGAGAGAATCAACCTTGTTGGCTTTGAAGGTGTGAGTCGAGAATCAACCTCGTGTTAGCCTTAGAGGTGTGAGCCTTAACCAACCTTGTTGTAAGACTTTGTTGGATTGAGACGAAATTAATCATTGTTATAATGAAAAATCCTAAGTGAGACTTAAGCAGTAGATGTAGGCAAGGTTGGCTGAACTTGTAATATCCTGCTCGTTTAAGGTAGTTTCTTTGTAGCATTCCGTTCAACTCCAATAAGGTCTTCTGTAAAACCTCGTTCGTTTCCAATTTTGATATGAATATTGAGTGTTCAAGATGATGTTTGGATGTTTTATGATGGTTAGCGAATGTGTTTTCGAGGTTTTCGCGTTGTTGAGCCCTAAGGTTGACCTCAAAGTAAGCGCCAATGCATAACGTACGTTTTCCAAACCAAGACGTACGTTATCTGGAATTTGCATGACGTACGTTTTGGAATGTGCAACGTACGTTATTCAATCTAGACGTACATTAAGCTTTCTGTGACATACGTTGATCATCATTTTCGAATAACAGAACCTTCTGGATCCAATTGTTATAGTGTACTAAATTCCATACATATATAGTATACATGTAAGTAGTTTAATATAGAGCAAATACAAGGATTTTACTATGTTATATGTAAAATAAAAATACTTACGAAAAAAATAAGTACTGCCATTCACATTGTACATATTTTTTTTCTGGAGTTTAGATAATGTATAATTTTCTATGACTGTTTTTACCTTGTGTTGAGGAACTTTGTGTGTGTGATGTTCAAAATATCGGTTCCTTTCTCTAAAGAACCCAAAACTTCTTATGTTCATAATTTCTTAAAATATATAAATAAGTTTTGAAATTTTGTTACAAATATTCGAGACTGTGTTTTGTGATGACTTTTGTGAAAATGATAAAATTGAGATTTTATAATGAGAAATACAAATTTCAAAAATATTCTGCCATAGTGAGTCCTAACGTCTTACCCCCGATTTAATAAATCAGTTATAAATATTTATATGTAAAACTTACAATGAATAAATTAAACAAAATAACCTAAATTTTGACATTTTTATCAAATATAATAGTATGTGATTTAAAAAGTGACTGGAGAAACCTTGTACTTTTGTGACAAATCTAACTTGACGTTAATTTATTGTCAATTTCTTCTGTTAGCCGTCGTGCTGACAAATCTAACCTTTATTCGTATCCTATCCATATTTATATAGGTAATAAAAATTATTATTCATAATCTACCTACATAGTACCCATTTACCTGCGGGTACTAGTTTTTTATTGTGTAAACATATTTAGTTAATCTAAAAAATAATTGCATGTGAAGAATTTTAAATGCTTAAAAAGCATAGACATCAATGAATATTAAACGCTTACGATAATATAAAAAAAAAAACTGAAATTCGTATTTGAATGGTTTAAAACATAAAAATTTAATAGAAATTTATTTCATGGATTATTGTATTTGATCTACCATTACATCAATCATCTGCTTATATTTTTCAACATTTTATCGAAGTAAGCTAATTAATATGAATGAGATTATTTAATAGGTATCAAATAATAACATTATATGGACATACAATAATAACAATTATATATAATATGATCATAGATAAATATTTTAGTATAAATGTACTATAGTATTAATAAGAAGTGGGTGTAAGGCTTGGGTAGAAGGTCTTGGGTTATATATGATACACACTCAAGTATATCTTAGCATTATCCTTGACAAATTCAATTCTCTCATCATATTTCGTTCTATCCCTTGTATTCCTCATCTCTATGAGATGTGGATCGACCCGATACTCATACTCATTATATCCATACCATAACTGAATTTAAATATTGTATGAGTAGGGTAAGACTGTATCTATATAGTTAATTATATTGTATGTCTTAATTAAATGATAGATTTGTACAAACATAAATACTAGTTTAGTATTTCTTATAATGTTAGAATACCAAACTTAGTTGTGTAAATGTCATAATTTTAAAACAGAATCTCAATAATGCCATAATATATAACATCAAAATCTCATCACACCTCCATATTTTAGATTGCCTCTTTCTCTCTCTACCATCCTCTCCTCTCTCTACACTCTTTTCTCTCTCATATGCCTCTCTCTCACTTTGCAATTCTCTTCTACTTCCCTTCTTTCTTCCCTTCCCTCCTCAACAAACCCTAACCGCCCTCTCATTCTCGTATCTTCCTCTTTATCCTTAGCAAACACTAGTTGCTGCCAAGTTGAAGCTCAAGCCGCGATCTAGAATCAAGAAATACTCTAAAATTGAAGATCTTCTCGCCTCGATTCGCAGATCTAAAGTAGAGGTGTATTGTTTTATTGTTTTCCTTTTTTTTTTTTAATTTGAAATTTTATTTTTTTTGTATTTGTGCTTATATTGACAAAGTTTTGATGTATTATGTGAGATTTTTTGTGGTGGTGCATTGATTGGGTTGTTTTTATATTTTGATTGGGCAACGATGACGATGGAGACTTTTGAACAGTTTTGTGTTTTGTCACAGAGAACTCGAAGACCTTCAGAAATCTTTGTGCACCGAATTAATTACCGTTAAATTAACTAAAACTTGCTGATAAACATGAATAAATTAGTTAATTAAAAATCTTCAATTGAACCAAATTTCTTCTAAAAAAAATAAAATGCACAAATAATTCAATTTAATTCAAAAGACCTTTGGAAGACCTACATGGACCTTTTCTGGAGACCTCCAGAGGAGATCATTTGAGATCTCCAGTGGAGACATTTAGAGACCAATGGAGACCCCTAGAGACCTTCAGTGGAGACCTCTGGAGACTTCCAATGGAAACCCCTGAAGACCATTAGAAACCTCCAGTGAAGACCCCTAGAGAAATCTAGAGACTTTTTCTGCTTGATTTGATTTTCTCGCAAAAATATCGCAATTATGAAAATATGGCATTTTTTAAGTTTAGATATCTGCGCGCTTTCATAATTGCAAATCTTTTTGCCAGCTTCTATTTTTGATTTTTTTGTATTTTTAATTAAAATAAATGTGTGATTTTCCCATATCAATATCCTATCTGTACGGTAAAATACTGGTAATACTCGTATTCGTATTCATACCTGGTTAAATCAAGTAATATCAGTGTTGACTATGCAAATATACGATCGATACCTGACGAGTAAGGTGTCAATTGTCATTCCTACACATCAGTGCACCAACTCTACATAAACGGAAAAATAAATGGCACATTGATGTTGTCACGTCCCATTGTGAGCCCGCGACCGGCGTACAAGGTGAACCGTCTGTGGAGCTCGGCCCATCTCGCACAAACCTTAGAGATTAGAACGTATTACCCAAACGATTCGGATTATAAAACATTTGTTAAATCATTTAATAATTGGAAACATAATAAGAAATCAAATATATATATATATATGAATAAACATATATCAAAGGTTATAAATGCAGAAATCAACAGAACATAATTCAAAAGCCAAAATGGCAACCCGGTAACCTAATTACATCGCGATGCAGAGTTTTAACAAAACAAAGACGAGCCCGGACAAAAAGGACATCATTAACCAAAGGACGCCTCACTGGTGACAGGGATGCAGAACTGTTGCCAAAGCCAAAATCTGTGAACCTACTCAAAAGGGATCACACAAACAGAGGAACAAAGGGGGTCAGAGCCCAGTGAGTAATTACACTCCAGATCGCCTCATACATGCCTCACAAAGATTGTTTGGAAATAGTTCAAAACTATACGTGCAAATATAGTTTAGTATACATATATATACACGCTATACATATGTAATAGCTTTTCAGAAATTCTTTCGCAAAAGGGTTCGCATACAAAGCAATCATAAAGACAGAGACATATAAAACGATTTTTGCTTTCAGAGTTAAAACATATATATACAGATATATGAGACCAAATTAGAATGTGTGCACCTGGCACAAATAATAGAGTATGTGGGCTCCACCACAATCAATATCAAATCATGTGTTGTATCAGAACACATGGCTACCAGCAACCCTGGTAGCTGGGTTTATCAAAGCATTGGTATAGCAAAAGTTACGTTTATCCTCGTAACGTAGGAGTCTCATATCAGAAAACAAAAGCATACTAATATAGTATGAAATCAGAGCAGACGAAGCATAATCAAAATTATATATATATATATATATATATATATATATATATCATTTCAAAATAGAGTCTCAATTATTAACACATAATCAGTTTATCATTAGTCAATCCTTAGATTAGTCAAATTCCAGATTATGTGTTATACACAACAGAAAACATATACAGTTTGATACATAGCTTATATTTCTAAAGCTGTTATTCACTCACTTGGTAGTCCAAGTGCAAACACCATTCAGACCCCACTCATTGGTGGCTGGTCTCTCGGGCACGAACAGGAAGCTAAACAGAATAAATATATACTGATAGATATATGAGAAGCAGATCGAAATGTGGTACTGTGAGAATCCCATATGTATGATGTGCAAATGCAGATACGGACTCTCGAAAGATCCTAAATGATCCTTATCGAATAATAATCTATCATTCTGGATCCAAAATACAAAATTTATGTAAAATTACTGTTTGGTCATCAACCAGTGTAAAATTATGTTCTAGTCCCCGGGACTTGACAGGTTACAAAATAGTCCTCAGATTATACTAAGATAGCTAACTAGATTTTTCAAGAACTTAGAATCCTCAAATAAGTCCCCGAACTCTCAGAAATCGACAATATGCAAAGTATCAAAATGGACACACTTTGGTCCCTCAGAACTAGAGGTGTTGTCATTCCCAAACCGCCAATTTCAGTTCAAGAATCGACGATTCCAGTTTCTAGAATGGGGGAACCGGAACCAAACCGCCCAGGGGCGGTTCTGGGTTGTTCAGTTCTGGTTCCGGTTTGTAGCGGTTCGACCAGTGGTTTTAGTTTGGGTTCGGTCCAGTTTGAACCAATTATTTTTTAATTATTTTTTTAAAATAATGTTAAAACTGAGATTAAGAAGGTTAAACCGCTGATTTTGGTTAAAATTGATGGTAACAAATGGTTAAAACCACTAATTTAGGAGGTTAATCTATGATTTTGGAAGGTTGAACCATTGGTTTTGGTTAAAATGCTAGTTTAAAAAGGTTTTAAACCACTGGCTTGGGTTAAAAATATTGGTTTATAAAGATTAACCGGCGGTTCGAACCACCAGTTCTAGCTGGTTCGGAACAGACAGTTCCACGGTTGTCAAAACCCTTAAACATTCTTGCAAGAATGATGAAAATAAAGTAAAGAAGAGTTTAGAAGCTCAATCTTATCTCAAGGAATGATCTAAAATGAAGGAGAACCAACGGAAATTACTCCTAAACTCAATACGGGTAACTTGAGTGAGAAATAAGAGTGAGGGTCGAATGAAATCGGGTGATATGTATATATAGACCCTAGCTCTAAATTGAGTTAGAGGAAGCTTAACTCGAGTTACACATGGCCAACTCGAGTATCAAATCTTGATAACTCGAGTTGAGCTACCCAAAAACATGACCCAAAGCACAACTTACTCGAGTTACCAAATGGTTTACTCGAGTAACATGTACCTCCTCTTACTCGAGTTATCCCAAAGCTAACTCGAGTTATCCATGGGTCATCATACTCGAGTTACACAGAATCTAACTCAAGTAATCCCAATAAAACTCATCAATCTTTCACTCAACACTCCAACGACCAAGATCAAAATAGAACTGAACAGAACACTATAGGGAATCCGATCAGAAATCGACGGGATATTACATACTCCTCTGTCAAAAGAAATTCGTCCTCGAATTTCAAAACAAAACAAAACAAAGCTAAGACCCAACTTGATCTCCAAAACAAAAGCCAAATCAAAACTCGGCTAACAACCACAAAACTTAGCCAGTGTGTAACCAACACACGGCCAACGCACAGATATGCAGACGCAATGCAAGAATGCAAAGACAGAAATCAATCATACACACATATGGATCAAAATAGTCGAACAAATGTGGATATCTATGCCTCATATCATCCTCGGTCTCCAAAGTCGCTTACTCGACTGAATGATGCCTCCAAATCACTTTCACAGAAGCAATCTCTTTGTTTTGGAGTCTCTTGACCTGACGGTCAACAATCCTCATCGGAACCTCATCATATGACAAATCAGATCTAATCTCAACTGATTGCAGAGCCAAAACATGCAAAGGATCTGGAACATATTTCCTAAGAAGTGAAATATGAAATATTGGATGAAAAAAAGCAAACTGAGGTGGTAACGCTAACTCATAAGCCACAGCTCTAACTTGGCTGATAATCTCAAATGGACCAATGTATATCGGGCTCAACTTGCCCTTCTTCCCAAAATCTCATAACACCTTTCATAAGTGATACTTAGAGGAATACATGGTCACCAACTGCAAATTCCAAATGTTTACACTTGGGATTAGAGTAACTCTTCTGATGACTTTGAGCAGTCTGAATCTACTGCTGAATCAGTCTGACCTTCTCAGTAGTCTCCAACATAAGAAATGGTTCCAAAGGCTCTCTCTCTCTTGCCTCAATCCAACATAATGGAGATCTATACTTCCTACCATATAGAGCTTCATACGGTGCCATCTCGATGCTAGACTAGCACGAATTATTGTACGCAAACTCTAAAATGGCAAATGGGAATCTCAATTCCCTGTAAAATCCACAGCGCGCGCTGTCAACATATCCTCAAGAGTCTGGATCGTACGTTCGGACTGACCGTCATTCTAATGATGGTAAGTTGTACTGAAATCCAATCGAGTACCCAACTCTTCCTGCAGTTTACGCCAAAACTGAAAAGTAAACTGAGGACCTCTGTCGAACACTATGGAAACAGGCACACCATGAAGACATACAATTCTCTCAATATACAGTCTCAAAAATCATGTCGCTCCATATGTCATCTTGGCAGGCAAAAAATGAGCTAACTTGGTCAATCGATTCACGATGACCCAAATAGAATCATATTCAGATGATGTCCTCGGTAATCCAACTATAAAGTCCATCGTGATATGATCTCACTTCCACTCCGAAAGATGCATTTGCTGAAGCAAACCAGAAGGATGTTGATGCTCAAAATTAACTTGCTGACAGGTCAAACATCAACTAACAAATTAAGCTATATCCTTTTTCATCCCTAGCAACTAATAGGATTCACGAAGATCCCGATACATCTTAATGTATCCTGGGTGAACCGACTAAATATAACTATGACCCTCAGTCATAATCTCCTCATGCATCCCACCAGAAGATGGTACGCACAATCTCAAACCAAATCAAAGAATTCTTGAATCATCAATATTGAAACCTGGCACCTCAGATGCCTTAACCTTTTCGATCTATCCCTGAATCTTAGTATCCTCATTCTTAACTTCACGAATCCGATCTAACAAAATAAGCATCACCTCAACGTGACCAAGAAATGATCCAGGATCATCAAATTGGAATGTAACTCCATTCCTCATCAAACTCTACCACTCTGACACAGCTGGTCGCCTCTCGACTACAATGTGAGCCAAAATTCCCATCGATTTTCTACTTAAAGCAGTGACAAAAACGTTAGCCTTACCCGGATGATATGATATGGAACAATCATAATCCTTAATAGCTCCAGCCAACATCTCTACCCCAAATTCAAATCTCACAGTCCAAAAATGTACTTAAGACTCTTATGATCTATAAAGATCCCAAAATTTTCTCCGTACAAATAGTGTCACCAAATCTTGAGTGTGAACACTACTGCAGCTAACTCCAAATCATGTGTTGGATAATTCTGCTTATGCCTCATAAGCTATCTCGATGCATAAGCAATTACCTTGCCATGTTGCATCAATACACAACCTAGGCCAACTCTATATGCATCACAATACACAACGAAATCTCCAGAGCCTAATGGCAAAACTAACACAGACGCACTTGTTAAACATGCCTTCAGCTTTTGAAAACTATCCTCACATTTGTCAAACAAAATAATTCGACTCCCTTTTGAGTCAATCGGGTCATATGAGCTGCTATCCTAGAATAATCTTGGATAAAACTCATATAGTAACCAGCAAAACCAAGAAAACTGTGAATCTTAGTAGCGGTTTTAGGTCTCTCCCAATGGAGTACTGCATTTACCTTCTTCAAATCTATCATAGTCCCATCTTTAGACACCATGTGTCTCAGAAAATGCCACTTGATCAAGCCAAAACTTGCACTTCGAGAACTTAGTATAAAACTGATGTTCTCTCAAAGTTTGCAAGACTGACCTCAAGTGGTCCTCGTGCTCCTCTCTACTCTTGGAGTAGATCAAAATGTCATTGATGAAGACAATCACAAATCGATCTAGATACAGCCCGGACACTCTTTTCATCAAATCTATAAATGCAGCCGGATTATTCGTCAATCCAAATGACATCACCAAAAATTCATATGTCCGTATCTAGTCTAAAATGCAGTCTTCGAAATGTCCTCACCTCGAATCCTCAACTGATGATATCCTTACCTCAAGTTGATCTTAGAAAACCATTATGCACCTTACAACTGGTCAAAAAATTATCTATCCTTGAAAGCGGATATTGGTTCTTCACTATTACCTTATTCAATTGACGGTAATCAATGAACATACAAAGGCTTCCATCCTTCTTCTTTGCAAATAAGACTAGAGTGCCCCAAGGTGAAACACTCGGTCAAAAAAGTTCCTTTTCCAACAATTCTCTCAACTGAGTCTCCAACTCCTTAAGCTCTTCTGGCGCCATCCAGTATGGTGGAATTAATATCGGGTTGGTATCAGGCTGAACCTCAATAATAAACTCAAACTCGCACTCTGGCAAAAGTCCCAAAAGCTCTTCGGGAAACACATCAGGAAACTTTCGCACCACTGGTACCTCGTCCAGTCTCAACTCTAAACTCTGCAGCTCAGTGAGCACGAAAGCCAAACATGCCTCGCAATCTCATCGAATCGTCTTCTCAGCTCTAACCGCTGATACATAACCTCGAACCACACTGTCTCGCTCACCCTGATAACAGAACTTTGTTTGACCAAGTGGTCGAAAACATACTCTTTTGGCAAAAAAAATCCAAAGTAGCGTGCCAAGTCAAAATTCAATCCATCCCGAGTATCACATCAAACTCTCCCATATCTAACATGGTAAGATCAACAGTCAACTCGTGCCCCTTAAAGGCAATCATGTAATCTCAGACCTTAGAATCAACCACAATCTTGGCACCTAAAGGTGATGAAACCTCTAAAAATTTGACTAGTGGTTGTACTAGTAACCCGACATGCTCAAAAAAATATAGCGTGATGAATGAGATGCACCAGAATCAAATAAAACATATGCAGATGAACCAAAAATGAATAGCGTACTAGTAACTGCAGCATTGAAAGTCTGAGCCTCCTAGCAAGTCAGATGACACACTATGGGCTGCTCTTCTACAATTGAACTGCTCTGATTGATCTGCCCTTGGCCTGAACCATGCCCAAACTAACTATGACTCCCTGAACTACCATGTCTCTACCAGAACCTCTGCCAGCTCTAGTGCTAGTAGTGACTGCACCTCCGACCACTTATTGGATTGTCTGTGATCCTAAACCAAGCTTTAAAAGACACTCAACCACATTGTGTCATGGCTACTTGCAATGAAAAAAAAGGCATGCCATCTTTGCACAAACTCCTGATGTCTCTTCCCATATGTCTCACAAGACAGATGTGGACCCCTAGAACCATGTCCCTCAGCACGCCCATCTGGCAGTGCCATACTAGTTGACTGGGAACTTTGACTTTGCCTCTAGCCTCTAAAGGAATGCATGTACCTCTACTCAGGTTGACTACTCTAACCTCAGCCCTGCTGGCCTCCAAAATAACACTCTGAGGAAGGACAGACAAAGTGAGCTCATGCTTGAACTCATCCAATATGACAGCTCTATGTGGTCCCAAGTCCTGCCACCATCTGGCCGCTCGACAATCCAAAAGAAAAGTAGTAAGACGGATCCTCGTAGTATCATCTGTGAGCTCCATTACATCAAAGCACTTCTCTATATTGAAGGTGAATATCTCAGGATCCTCTCCCATTGCCCCCGCAAAACTCGGCAATCTGAGCTTCAAGAATTTGCTAAGGTGAGACTCGACATCTGTCCGAGATGCCTGAGAAACTACAATTGGAGCTGGACCAACAACTGCCTCGTGCTGAGGTGGAGGAACTACTAATGCCACTACTGGCACAACTATTTGACCTTCGACAAATTGATCGGCTAACATAGCCTCTACCCAAAGGAGAACCTGGGTAAAGCGCTCAAAACCATCAATCAGACCTGTTGGCGGTGCCTGTTGATGAGGCTGAGGTAATGGAGCAGCAACCTCTGACAAACTATATGCATCACGCTAATCGGTAATAAAATGAGAGACGGCCTCGATAGGAATACGTCTAGGCCTCCATCGACCTCTACCACGGCCTCTGCCACTGTGCTGATCCATAGCTACATGCAACAAACAAAATTGGATATGCAATGTCAATGCAAATGATCGTCACAGTACCAAGTCGGAGATCAAAGGGTATACAGAAGCAAAATCGAATTGACTCAATCAAAGATACCTAAGCTCCACACCGACCCTAGACTTACAAAACCTAGGGCTTGCAACCGGCGTAAGAGGTGAACTGTCTGTGGGAGCCCGACCCCTCTCGCCTAAGCCTCAGGGATCAAAACATATTACCTAAACGATTCAGATTATAAAACATTTGTTAAAACATTTAATAATCAAAAACATAATAAGAAGTCATATATATATATATATATATATGAATAAATATATATCAAAAGTTATAAATGTGGAAATCAGCGGAACATAATTTAAAAGCCAAAACGGAAACTCGGTAACCCAACTATATCCTGATGCAAAGTTCTAACAAAACAAAGACGAGCCTGGACAAAAATGGCATCACTAACCAAATGATGCCTCACTGGTGACAAGAATGCAAAAATGTTGCTGAAGCCAAAATCTGTGAACCTGCTCAATAGGGATCATAAAAACAGAGAAACAAAGAATGTCAGGGCCCAATGAGGAACAACACTCCAGATCGCCTTATACGTGCCTCACAAAGACTATTTTGTAAACAGTTCAAAACTACACATACAAATATAGTTTAGTATACATATATATACACGCTATACATATGTAATAGCTTTTCAGAAATTCTTTCGCAAAAGGGTTAACATACAAAGCAATCATAGATACAAAGGCGTATAAAATAATTTTCGTTTTCAGAGTCAAAACATATATATACAAATATATGGGACCAAATCAGAATGCGTGCACCTGACACTAATAACAGAGTATGTAGGCTCTGCCACAATCAATATCAAATCATGTGTTGGATCAGAACTCAAGGCTACCAGCAACCCTGGTAGCTGGGCTTATCAAAGCGTTGGTATACCAAATGTTACATTTATCCTCGTAATATAGGAGTCCCATATCAGAAAACAAAAACATAGTAATATAGTATGAAAGCAGAGCAGACAAAATAGAATGAAAATCAGAGAGAAGATATATATAATACATATATATATATATATATATATCAGTTCAAAACAGAGTCTCAATTATTAACACAAAATCAGTTTATCATTAGTCAATCATTAGATTAGTCAAATTCCAGAGTAGGTGTTATACACAATAGAAAACATATATAGTTCAGGACATATCCTATGTGTCTGAAACTTCTATTCACTCACCTGGTAGTCCAAGTGCAAACACCCATCAGGCCCCACACGTTAGTGGCCGGTCTCTAGGGCACAAACAGAAAGCTGAACAGAATAAATATATATATATATATCGGTAGATATATCAGAAGCAGATCAAAATGTGGTACTGTGGAAATATCAAATACATGATATGCAAATGCAGATGCGAACTCTCGAAAGATCCCAAATGATCCTTATCGAATGATAATCTATCACTCTGGATCCAAAATACAGAATCTATGTAAAATTACAGTTTAGTCTTTGACCAGTGTAAAATTGCGTTCTAGTCCCAAAACTTGACAAATTACAAAATAGTCCTTAGACTATACTAGGATAGCTAACTAGCTTTTTCAAAAAGTCAGAATCCCCAAATAAGTCCCCAAACTCTCAAAAATCGACAATATGCAAAGTGTCAAAATGGACACACTTTAGTCCCTCAGAACCATGGCTAACTCGAGTTAGCCAAAGTGTTTGCTTTAGTTATCCAGACCATGATCTACTCGAGTTAGACAAGGAGTTAACTCGAGTTATCCACCATGGCTTACTCGAGTTGTCCACCTACCCAGAATTTTCAGAAATCGATTAACTCATATTTAACCGATGGAAATCGACACCAAAGACCCACATTGGCTCTAAGCAACCCTCTAAACACGAATCCATGCTCAGTAACCAACAGAACAACTCGGAATCATCCTAGATCGACCGAAAATGAATGGTTTCAAACCCATTTCAAGAACATTTTTTATTCTAAGGATTTCGAGTTAACACTAGGAGTTTCTAGGCTCCCAACACCTCGAATAAACAAACCTAAACAACCAAAACAACAGGAACAACACAGAACCGAACCTATGAACAATTATTCAAAATCCTAACATGAACATTCTTGCAAGAATGATGAAAATGAAGGAAAGAAGAGTTTAGAAGCTCAATCTTACCTCAAAGAATGATATGAAATGAAGAAGAACCAATACAAATGACTCCTGGACGCAATGAGGGTGATTTGAGTGAGAAATGAGAGTGAAAGCCGAATGAAGTCGGGTGAAGTATATATATATAGATCACAACTCTAACTCGAGTTAGAGGAAGCTTAACTCGAGTTACACATGGCCAACTTAAGTAGCAACTCTTGATAACTCGAGTTGAGCTACCCAGAAACACGACCCAAAGCACGACTTACTCAAGTTAACAAATGGTTTACACGAGTAACATGCACCTCCTCTTACTCAAGTTATCCCAAAGCTAACTCGAGTTATCCATGGGTCATCTTACTCTAGTTACACAGAATATAACTCGAGCAATCCTAATAAAACTCATCAATATTTCACTCAACACTCCAACGACCAAGATCAAAATAGAACTGAATGGAATACTTCAGGGAATCCGATCAAAAACTGACGGGAGATTACAGACGTCATAGTAAATTTGATACAAAAATAAAAATTCAGAATTTCTCCATTATTATTATTATTATTATTATTATTATTATTATTATTATTATTATTACCAACTACACAAATCGTAATATTCAAATTCCTCATGTTTAATTATAAGAGAAAAAAATAGAACCTTTCACAATCCCTTTCACTCTCTCTCTCTCCAACAAAAAAAAAAAAGAGACTAGGAATGGAAAATGACTTGGGATTTGGCTATGATTTTGCTTCAATACAGTAACGGTTGAATGATTTTGATTTCATTGCACAACGCCACAACCCTAAAGAAAAAAATGATTTTGATTTTACGTTTCAACGGCCTGCAATTTTGCGTTTCTGGCGACGGTCATTTTAAGCCCTTAATAAAATGCGCCTTAACAAGTCTAGGAAGCAAATGGGACACTCGTTGATCACGGGTAATTCGATAAAAAAAAGTGCAAAGTTCAGGGGTAAAATTGCTATTAAGCCAAAAGAAACACATCTTATTTGCTTAGAATTAATTGCATCTGCCGTAACTAAACTTTATATTACTTTAAAGATGGTCAATAAAGTAATTTTTTCCCATTAAAGTCACTGAAGTTCAATTAATTTTTCACTAAAGTCACAATACACGCATGGGATCTAATTTGTATGCCACGTGACCATGACTGGACCAACCCTATGCCACATAGATTATTTGTCCATGCTTGAGGTAGGAATGACAAAATGTACCCTATCTGCAGGATATACCCATATCGACACCCGGTCAAAGAGAGTACGGGTAACGATAAGACTGTTACCCTCAATTTTTTTGAACGGGTATGGATATGGTCATACCTTGCATGTATCTTATCCTTTTATATATATATATATATATTGTTATTTCAGTTACTAAGAAATGAACTTGAATCTAATAAATTAATACATTAACTCCATTTTGTAATTCTAAATTTTCAATCGGTTGTGCACTTTAGCTAATATATTTTCTACGTCCTTACAGGAATTTGCTTGTGTTTAAAGTGACGTCTGTTTGTCAAGCTTGAAAAGGGAAAAGTATCAAATGAAAAAGAGATTGTATTTGTTTTTTTTAAGGAAAGAGGACGATACCTCTGGAGTTTATTTAAACCCTCACTTGTGGTGGAGGAAAACCATGGTAACATTCATAAGACTCAAAACATACAACAAAACCAGCATAAACAAAAAGAAACAAGAAACTGATAAAAAAACAAAATCAAACATGAGTAACTTTGACGTTGTCTTGCTTATCTGAATCCAAGATGTCATGTAAGCCTGGGGAGGATTGAGTAATTCATGTAAACCTCGAGGAAGGTTATGGCTACGCTTAGCAAGGAAATCAGACACTCTATTGCTCTCGCGGTAGATATGCTCGCTTGACATCCTAGTGGGAGTTCAACAGACATTTGATAGAAAACAACCAACCCTCATTGCTCATTTGCAACAATTTCCTTCCTTTTAATCCATTATATAGCTATCAAGCTATCACTTTCCACACATATATATATATATGTATCCTTCCTTCCATGCAAACTCTAAACCTCAGTAGATCCCCCACAGCTCAGCAGTTAGGGAGTTGCATTTGCCTAAATTTAAAGCAAAACCTTTTACCCAGTTTCCTTACACATCCCTTATTAGGCCTCTGACCGAGGCATAGCACAAGTTAGCTAAGAAGGAGCCATCCGTGTTAAGTTTCATCACGTTCTTCCCTGGAGGTTGCCAACCAGGACTGATGTCTCTCATTCTCCCTTCAATGCGCAAGCTTTCAATTTGTATAGACTTTAAACTTTAGAGCACTTGATAAACTTTGTAATGTGCTATTAATTTCTTTAATACATTCTAATTTTTTTTCTCTTCACATTTTTATATTTTATTTTAATTTAATAAATTCAAACAATGGGTAAATGGGTACCATAGGATATGGGTAAGGGTACAATTTTTTATACCTTGGAGAGTACGGGTAAAAGTAAGGGTATAAAGTAGGGGTTTAAGGGTACGAGCAAGAGTTTTGACATATTCTACCCGTACCCTACCCATTACAATATCTAGTTGGAGGTCAACACCATACCACAACAAACATGATTTGGTCTAGAAATAATCTGCATAACACATGAGTGATCCAGTCATATGGGTGTGGTGGCTAGAGTTGTGGGTCTTCGATGGCTGAAATTTTGGGCTATGGTTGTCTGTGGTGATGGTTGCCGAAGAATGAAAGAGGGGAAGAGAGTTGAAAGGAATCGTGTCCACATATAAGTTGATGTGGACAAAACTAATCCAATGTGTATAATTCAGAACCAAGTCATTTTCCATCTGGCAAAAGGTTTTTTTTTTCATGCACCTAACGATGTGAAGAAAAGGGCTTGAATGCGTTGTTTTTAAAGTTCAAGGGTGAAATAGGAAGACAATGGAGTTCCGTGGCTTAGTAGGAAAAAAAAGTGTAAGTTCAGGGGTTTCCTTATGGGTTCGGCCGTATACTGCAATTAACTACACATATTCGCTCATCCTTTTCGTTTCCGCCTCCATTTGCATCTGCACTACACATCCGCCAAACTCTCCGAAGGGACCAAAACCCAAAAAAGAAAAGAAAGGAAAGGATAGGAAAAGAAAAGAATAATGCCACTGACCAGCCTCCCACGCTCTCCCCATCTCCCACCATTCCCTTCCACTTCAACATTCACCCAACAATGCCTACAAATTTACACTCCTACCCTCCTTCACTGTCCCCATCGCCCGAAGCGCATCGAAACCCACATCTCCCGTGCGACTCGACCCAAAACGCGACCCGTTCCGAACGGCGAGACGTGGGAGCCCGAAGAGCTGGTTCGGTTCTTGCTGAGAAACTTCAATGATAAGCGACCTCTTGTGAGGACACTCGACAAGCATGTGAGGGTTATCAGGACTGAACACTGTTTCTTGCTTTTTGAAGAGCTTGGCAAGCTCGATAAGTGGCTTCAGTGCCTTGAGGTTTGATACGCGTATCTGCAATTTTTATACTTACTTGTGTGATTGGTTTGATTTGGGGTCTTGTTTTGGTTCTGCTGGGTTTGGTTTTGGGAGATTTTTGCTTTCTTTTTCATTGCAGTTTTTGAAAGTATTTCTTTAAATTTATGAATTATGGCCTTTGAACTTTGTGTAGCCATAATTGTTATGAAACTGCAATTATAAGTTTCCAATTTTTTTTTTTTCTTGAAGTGTTGACTGTGTATGTAATGCAGTTTTAACTTTTCCGTTGTAGCTACTTCTGTTTCATTTCAATGTTATGATTCGAAAATCAGTACATTTTCATAATTGAACTCTTATTTGATACTTGAAAAGACGATTCAGCCCCATTCAGCCAATATTTGTTTGGTTTTGAAAATTAATGATTTGTTTCCCGCATATGAAAGAAGTTAGAATGGGGGTGTATTAATGTACATGTTGGAGATGAACAATCAAATTTTTGTGCTTATTTTTTTGTTGCATATTTAGGTATTCAGATGGATGCAGAAGCAACGTTGGTATGTTGCGGATAATGGTATATATTCGAAGTTGATTTCAGTTATGGGGAAGAAGGGTCAAACTCGAATGGCAATGTGGCTTTTCACCGAGATGCGAAACAGTGGATGCCGTCCAGATACTTCTGTTTACAATGCACTAATTACTGCACATCTCCATTCTAAGGACAAGGCAAAGGCTTTGAGCAAAGCTCTTGGATACTTTGAGAAGATGAAAGGTATGGAATGGTGTCAACCAAATGTTGTGACTTACAATATTCTTTTGAGAGCTTTTGCTCAAGCGCGTAATGTAGATCAAGTTAACGCTTTGTTTAAAGAGCTAGATCAGAGCGTTGTCACTCCTGATATCTATACCTACAACGGTGTGATGGATGGCTATGGTAAAAACGGAATGATCAGAGAAATGGAGTCTGTGCTTTTACGTATG
>CAODLS012790084.1:0-12990 GCA_948243855.1 Flueggea neowawraea
TGAGGGGAATGATGAAAATGTTTGGGCTTGAATCCATATTTTCATCTATGTTTTTCTGTCATTCCTTGATGTATTTATAGCCATTCCAATCAATATGACCGTTGGTGGTGAGAATATGACCGTTGGAATGCATTTTTGTCCGTTACAGCTTTCTAGATTGATGATTTACTCGAGTGACACCTTTAGCTTACTCGAGTGATCTGATGTATTGATTATTCAAGTGACACTTCTTATTACTCGAGTGACACCTTGAACTCTGCCTTACTCGAGTGACTCTTCCTGCTTACTCGAGTGATATGGCACATGGACTACTCAAGTGACATTTTTCTTGTTACTCGAGTGATACAGCTTTGGCTCGTATCTCATTCATCTGTTCTTCGTGCATTACTTGAGTGATGAATTTTCTTACTCGAGTGAAATAAACTGGACACAAATGTTACTCGAGTGAATATGCATCTTACTCGAGTGAGGCTTTAATAATGTCATTTTGTTCATCATCAAAACGTAAAAGGATCTTAATGTTGATCACCCTTGATCCAACATTCATAACATTTTAGAAGAATATACGTTGGTTAATAGATTTTTTTTCAATTTCATTTGATAATGCATCGGCTAATAATGCTTATGGTAATGATTTAAAAAATATTTGTCAACTGAATTTTGGTGGACGCTTTTTTCATATACGATGTATTTGCCATAGTTTAAATTTATGTGTTCAAGATGGTTTACATGCAATGAATGTTTATATTCATCCAATTAAAAATGTTCTTTCTCATATGTGGGTTCGCCCCAGGACCCAACGAGAGTGGACAAATTTTTGTATTCAAAATGGTAAACAACCTAAACGTTTTGCAAAAGATATTTGTACTCGTTGAAACTCGACTTTCAAATTACTTTCTCAATCTATTGATTACAAAAATTTATTATATTCTTTTGCCTTTCAATATATTCCAAGTAGTAATCTTTTACCTACTACTTGGAATATTTGTGAACAAATTATGCAAATTTTACAATGTTTAATGATTCCACTAATTTTTTTAGTCATGTTTATAAACCCAATTCGCATGGATTTTTAGAACAATGATTATACATAGCTGGTACATTTAACGAGGGCGAGAAAATTGAAGAAATTCAACATTCTGTCCTTCAAATGAAATTGAAATGGTTAAATTATTTTAAATTTATTCCCGATATTTATCTTATTGCATTTATTTTTTATCCTAGGGTTAACAACAAATTTGATTTTTTGAAAGATATTTTGGAAACTTATTATTAATTATTAGGATTAGAAAATGAAGATGATATTGATGTTTTACAAATTGTTACTAGAGTTAGGCTTTTAATAAATGAATCATTAGAATCTTTTTCTATTCCTTATTCAAATGAGAAATCTGGTTCATCCTCACTTCCGCCTATCCATACCTCTTCCTCATCATTGTTCGTGGGATCTAAATTGATAGCGGATAGACGGAAGAAACCAAGGAGTGCTTCAAGCTCTTATAATGAGTTTGAAGTTTATCTAACCACTATTTTTGAGGTTGGTGGTGATTTTCAGATTTTAGTTTTTTGGAAGCAATACAAAATGACATTTCCTACCATTTCAAAGGTTGCACTCCAAGTACTAGCCATTCCCGCCTCTACCATAGCGGTGGAGCAAACTTTTAGTAGTGGAGACAACATTTTAGATTCTAACAAATTGAGACTGGCTCCTGAGGCGTTGGAAGCTCAAGTTTGTGTTCATGATTGGACGCTTCAAAGGACTCAAGACCAACTCAATTCATCATCATCCGAAAATGAGGAGTTCTTTGATGGCGCTTCCACAACAAACACTTCTGACTCCAATGACGATAGCTAGTTTAATTTTTTTACTTATATTTTAATTTATCATGTATTGTTAATTGTTGTATTTTATAATTAAATTCAGTATTGTAACCACGTTATTCTTCTGCCACAAGTGAAAGCATCTAATAAAAATTAATGAGTTTTTTTATTTTGTTTAAAATTATGTAATGTAATTACTAATAGAATAATTAATTTATTTAGAAATTATTAAAAAAACTTTGGAATACAATATATTATTGGTACTATAGTTAATAATTGAATATAACAAAATGTACAAACTGGAAAAAAAATTGACGTGATAAAATAGTGAGTTAAAAACAAATTTTTTGAAAAAAAAGAGGGAACCGAACAGAAACCAAACCGGAAATTGGACCAAACTGTGGGAACCACGGTTTGGTTGCAGTTCCTCCTTTCAACAACCCTGAATTAAAACCGACGATTCATGAATCAAATACAAGCCTACTTGTAAGAGAAAGTTTTTCTTGTGGTGATTTATAAAAGCATTTCTACTCATTAATCTCTTAAAGGGGTTGATGAGTCCGTCAGATCGATAATTCATTAACTCTTCATTTATTATATTATCTCTCCTTAATAATTAACCTTTCATTATACTCTAGTATGAAACTCACAATCACTTCACTCATTATTTCATTTATTTATAACATATAAATTATAATAAAAATATTTATTTGACATAAATATTTTGTTTGAGTTAATATTTGAGTTAAAAATAATATTTTAAAATAATAGTTTATAATATTTATTATAATAATTATTAATTGAATATTTAAAAATAATAAGTTTGGTAAAATAAAATTTAATGGTTGATTGAATAAATATTTAATTATAATTTAATTTGAAAATTAATAATATATGTTCAAAAATTTAATTAGATAAATTAGAGAAATGTTTTCTCGACAAACAACAAAAAATAGATAATAAAAAACACTACTCAAACTCAAAATAAAATAAAAATTGGACATAAGAACCAAAAACAAAATTTAACTCGTACCCAAGTTTTTCTTAATAAAATTAACAAAGAATAATTAAACAATTAAATGATAAAAAAATAAAATAAAATAATAAAATAATAATTAAGAAAATAAGGAAAAAATAAAAATAAAGAGATTAAATAGAAAAATAATTAATGAAATTAATAAATTTAAATAAAAAAGAGAGAAAGAGGACAATTGGGGTCCACTTTGGTTGATTTGGTAATATTCATCATGACATAACACTTAGTAGGAGGCTATTAACCTCTCACTATTAATGTTCGAAGTGTTTTTTTTGACCATTTTGTACCATTTTCATGTTTTTTACATTTTTTTTGGAATATTACTTCAGTAAAATAGAATATATTAAAATTAATTAACAAAATATTAATATTTCAGATACGTTAAAATAAAGATGACCTAAAAATAATGTGAAATTAGCTTTTAATAAAGGTTGACCTCCTCCTTTCTGCTTTTATGAATTCATGGTACAATACTCTTCTAGTTAAGCGCCCTTAAAGCGTGTGGAGAATTATTCTTTTTAATTATCAAGCTGTTAAGGGTTGAATCTTAAAACAAAGGAAAAGGTCTCTATTGTTTGCTTGATTGAGAAGTGTTTGAAAAATCGAAGAGAAAAGAAATGGTATGAAACTATGGTATGTTCAGTCCAAAAAATCCGAAAACAGTGGTGAAAGCGAGCAGTATTATTCAGTCATTGATCATTAGTCCATACTGAGATTTTTTTATAAGAGTAGTCGAGCCTTCAATTTCAAAGTTAGACAATGCACATCCAATTATTTGAGCTGGTCTCAAGAAACAACTTCGAAAAAGATTTAAAAGGTAAAATATCTATAAATAACCCAACAAAGAATGCATCTTACATTACAAAGAATACATATTACAGTAACAGCAACAAGAATAACTTACAAACTGAATAGTTCTGCCCCAAAATTTTCAGGGAAATTAAGTTACAACATGATGTAGAAGTAGGACACACCCTTGTAATTGTAGTACAACAATATAGCAGTCAATTTCTCTAACTCCTGCAATTATCATTCATTGTGTTTAATACTTAGTAGCATGAATGATTAAGAGGTGACCCTCATTCCTTTGTGCATTTCACATCTCTTCCTTCCATTAACAGGAACTTTCATACAGACTGAACCATTCCGTGAAGCAACACCGCATATGGCTGTGTCATTCCTTGAATAGGAGGAACTAATGCTGGACATGGAGCTGTCAGCCCTCCTGCCTTTGTGCTGCCAACACCGTTTATTTCCTGCACCCGGTTGCCTTCTGCAGAATGAACCATTCACCAATGTTGCTCCACAAACAGCAGCGACATAATCATTAGCCAAACTTGTCGTTGAAGATTGAAATTCCAATCCGCAATCCGCACCATAAGTACCAAAAATCCAACTCAGGGCAGGGATATGGAATTTTTCATCTGTGGGTGGCTTAGAGAGAGAGCTATTAATCTTCATCCCTTTGTGCTCCTCGCATCTTTTCCTTCCCGGTACTGCTTGCTTTATGCAGAAAGTTCCGTTGCCTAAATTTATCCCACATGCTGGATTCTTGTATTCGACACTGTGGTTGGGGGCCAAATACACATCAGAGACATACTGCAACTTAGAACTCAATCCATAAATTCTCTTCCCTTCATGTTCCTCACATCTCTTCCTCCCTAAAACTGGTGGCCTTTTGCAAGTGACACCATCAGCTATGATAAATCCACAACATCGATCAATGAAGTCCTGGTTGACGCTGAATTTTTCTAACACTAGTCTAGGCTGTGATCTGCTAAATTTGAAAATTCCAGAAAGGAAATTCTTGATGTCGTCATCCTTGTTAGGCGGTAAGTAAGGCTTACTTGCTTCTATCTTAATTCCTACTTTACCCTGCCTTAACAATTGAAGGTTTTTGGCGATATTTGGAAATCTGGTACTGCAAGAAGCAATCTTATTAAGTTTCTGAAGAATATCAATAGGACGGCGAGCACCATTAGAACCTTTATTCCACGCATAATCGAAAGTGTCAAGCAGCTGTGCCTCTGTGCTCTCAGCAGCACTCTTATCCTTCATCTGTTTAAAATTTAGCAAACTGAGATAACTACCATAGACTAAATATCACTTCGAAAGACAAGGCAGAAGCTTCACGCTATGCTATGACCAATTTGTCTACTAACAAACAGGCAAACAAGAAAATGAGAACTATACCGAGACAATGAAACTGCATAGCTTTAAAAATCTACGGCAATGCAGCTTACTTCGAATCTAATCCAAATTCCACTGTCCTAAAACAACAATCTTGTAAGTTATAGTATAATTTGATAAGAGCCTCGTCATATCCACAATTCAAGTATCATTAATCTGAATATAGACATGTCTAATGTGGCAGAAACACTAGCATAATCCCATTCCCTAAAATCAAATCCAAGAAGTTTACTTCAAAAAAAAAATCAGAAGCTTTATACTCTCACAATTATGTGGAAACATCACACAACCTTTATTATACAAAGAGTGGGTAATTACTTCGAACTAGAGTAATAATGATCATCTCTCCTCCCAATAAGTGTTTTCTCCAAAATTCTAAATCTGTCAACTCTGTCTTCCGACTGGTAAAGTCTACTCACGACCACCATCTTTAGAAACAACTATAACCCTGGTTGTTTTTTGTTGATAAGTTGGTTGTTAGTTTTTAACAGTTGAGATCAATCACAAAAATCAATTCTTAAATTCTTTTTGACCAACCGATAAACTAAAGGTTTGAAAACACTAAAACAATTAAGTTTCAATCATGAAGTAACCATTCCAAATCTCGTGCAAGCAAAAACCACGTCACCACAACAAACAATCAAAAGAACAAGCTCATAACTTTCACAACCAAATCCGAAAATTCACACGAACAAAACTCACACAAGTCCATCGAAACGCAACAGGGAAACCTCTGAAGAAAACCTCCTCGAACAAGCCACAGCCTTTGTTGTCACCACTACCCAAATGAGAACCAGACCTTTCATAACTCTGAAGCCGAGTCCTCACATTGTCAGCTTGGCCCAAGTAAACCACCACCACATTATCCGATTCGACCCGCCTCCACCCAAATGCAATGCCCAGCTCGTAAATTCCGGGGCTCGGAGTGGTGGGTAAATTGTGAACTCTGTACCTGGAAACTCCTTCCTTGCCTAGCGAGTGATCTTCCCAATCTGAAGGACCAATCAGAATGTGCCACTTGGAGAAGCGAGAGTCGTGTTTGGTTCTGTTGTAGTTTTCTCTTTTTAGTCTGGTGGCGGCGGCGGTGGAAGACTCACCCGCCGATCCCATGGAACGAAGTGACGTAGACAGAAGCGGTCCTGTTGGATTGGAATTAAAAAAAAAAAGAAGCCAATACCCAGATACCCTTGGGTCAATGGGAACTTGAGCTCGCCCATTAGAAGGCCCATATTGACACACTTAACCAGCCCAATTTTAGCCGGGAGTTTGACACCATGATTGAAGGCGACAAAGATCGATTAGGACGAAAACTGATGAGCGATGTAATTCCAGAAATTTGATTGAAGTCAGTGAATGGAAGAAAATGAGAAGAAAAGAATATCAGGGTAACTTTTATGGAATTTATTTTGCTCTACCAAAAAAAACCATGGAAGTTATTTTGCATCTTAAAATGTAGGCTCGTGACAAGAAATATGGGGACTTATAGTCGGTAGATTCAGTATTTCAGTTGAACAGGGGTTGAATCTTGATTACGAGACCTGATATGTAAAAAATTCTTTATAAACAAATCCATAAAAGAACTAAAATGAATGCTTAAGGAGACTAAAGTTGAAAAATAACAATGAGAAGTAAGTGAGAATTTCAAAAAAAGTAAAATTAAGAGTTTAATTAATAAAAAAAAGAATTAAAGTACTAAAATGATATAGTGCAGGGACCAAGAAGATACTTGGGTAGCCCCTTATTCCTTAGTGACTCTGCTTACAGTTTTTTGTTTTCTAAATGGATATTTTAAAACACAAAAAGAATATGTGAGAAAACTCAATGAAATTAGGGCTATTATTGAAAATAAGTTCAAAAGGGGGGTAAATGGTGCAATTTCATTGAATGGGTACCACATTTTATTGTATCATTTCTAGCTAGTAACTTCTAAAAAGACGAATAATTTTAACTGGTAAGAGATCCTAAACGGAGTAGAAAGTCATTGCTTTAAAATTGGTAATGGTCTGGTTGACCAAAAAAAACTTGGTAATGGTTTGTGATTATGATTTATTTTAGTCAACATTTTAATATATGTAGTTGTTATGTTAAAAATCTCACATCATTAAGAGTTGATATCAAAAGTCGTTTCATTTATAAGCATATTCTTCTTTTAATTAAACAACTAACGAGAAATCTTGAAAATTGTCCGAGCCATGTATAGTTTAAAAGTGACGGAACGTAGTTTTGCTCATATATATATGATGTGTTGTTTAATTCGTATATATTTTGATATTAATTCCTTATGATTATGTGCTTATTTGCATTATCTTGTGTCTTTTATTATCTTCTGTTGTTAGGAAAGTAAATTTGGACTGTTTACGTGGAAAATGCACAAGAAAGGAGTTGAAGGGATGGACTCCAGTACATAAGCGTGCCCACGCTTAACCTGCAGAACTCAAAGCCTTGGATTCCAAATTTTGACTTTGGACGTCAGAGTTTTTTGGCAGCTAAAAGACCTATTCAGCTATTATGTTGAGATTATTGTGCTGGCTGTTTGGCATGTGTTTTTGAGAGAAAAAAATAGCTCTCTAGGGTTACAAAACTCTTATTTACGTCTTTATTTTGAACAAACTTGTTTTTTTTTTAATTATTGATTCTCTTCAAGCAGCAAAAGAACGTTCTTTACTTGGCCGGGTATTTTCTAAAACAAAAACATCAGCAGTTGTAATGGGCTTTTGTGGCTAATTTCCTTTCTTTTGGTTTGAGGTAACCTTGAATCATTGGAATAAAGTTGTGAGGTTTATTATTTTTATTATTTTCTGTTGATTTGTTCAAGTATTGAATGTTTCTCTGTTGCAATTTTATGATTGTATTAGTTAATTGCTAAGTTGGCCAATTAGTTTATTTATTGTTACAGTCTATTGCTATATTAAATACTGCATCCGTAATTGTGTGGATTATTTGACTAGAGTAGCAACTATGAATTATTGTTATTACGTTAGAACCGTAATTCTTAGGAGAATCATTCAACTGGATTAAATGCAGTATTGTACGTGCACTGTCTTGCTTCGTTGTCTTTCTTGTTCCTACTGCTATTATCTGATTAAATTTGAGATCGTATCCAGGTTGTTAGGCAATAAGTATTAACTAGAATACATGTTTCCGGTTGATTAATCATAAGAAAAGACAGGTAAATTAATTACCAAAACAAATATTTGAATGATTAACTGAATATTTTTTCGTGCCAATGATCAACTGAAATTCCAATACTGAATATCAAGGCTTTCTTTCATTGAGTTTGTTTAGTTGATTTTTGTTCTTTTCACATTACCTCTTTCATTAAAATTGCTTTTACTAAATCACCAAAACCCCTCATTTGTTACTGTTTCTGTTGACGTGCATTACTGTTTACAAAGCTCTTCGTGGAATCAACCCTTACTTATCGCTAACTATATTTTCTTTAGTGTGTGGTTTAGTTTATAATTTGGTTGCAGATGACAACATCACCAATATAATCAAAAGTGCGAATCTCCCTCCCAAGTTTTAGACATAAGAAGGAAAAATAGTGAAATATTTTGAAAAATTTATCCGAAATTGGCGCTATGGATGAATGCCATGAACGTAAAAACATGTTCTCGGAAATGGGTGAAGCAATGGTTGCTTTCATGTCTACAATAAGGTCCCACTCACCGAAGAAAATATATAGATCATCAACGCATTTCAAGGGAAGCTAAACCTAACGCCTTCATGTCGTCTAGCCGAAGAAGCTCCTCTTATCATATGTCCACTTCAGTACCTCAATCATCAAAAAGTGGATTTCTAGCCCTTCTTCTTTCCTCAAAAGCTTAACCTAGTTAGTTACATGTAAATTATATATACTGTTATAATTAATAAAATGGTGTTTCGATAATTAGTGTATTGATCTCAATCGTATTTCAAAAGAAAACACTTTAAGAGAAAGAAATGATTAATCCTTAAATAATCAGAGTTGAAGTTATCATATTTGTTAATATATAAAAGTTTAAATGTAAACAAATGCTTCTTAAAATGAGGGAAATGTTATATTATTTTCCAACTAATAAAATTAAGGGTTTTTACTAAGATATTATAAAAATTGAAATGATTAAAATTATGGTATTGACTTTTTGTTTTAAAAAATGGTATATAATAAAATTAAACTAAATATCTACTTAAAGAAAATGAAAATAAACTAAAAATAAACTGAAAATAAACAAAACATATACTAAATATTTCATGTTAAATTAATCCCTCTTGTTGCTCCATAAGAATATAGGAACTTAAGTAAATATTAATATTTATAAAAAACAAAGTAAATATTGATGAAAAAGTAAAAAAAAAAAGTCATATCGATCATGATTGTTTAGGGAAAAGCCACAAGGATTTAACTTCGATTGCTTGTGGTTGGAAAAAAAAAATTTGAAGTTAGGAATACTTACGATAAACCGTGGCATGATGAAATTAATAATTGGCCTCTGTTTGTTTTAAAGAGAATGTTTTCATCAATTTTTCTTATTTTGTGAAGATTAGAAAAATCAGTCAACAGAAAATAATTGTTGGTTAATACATGCTTTTCATTTTAAAAAATATGATTTCATGGTTTAAGTCAGGAAAACATTTTCTTGCAAGAAGATAGACCCTTACCT
The DNA here is from genome assembly GCA_948243855.1 of Flueggea neowawraea. Lineage (NCBI taxonomy): Eukaryota > Viridiplantae > Streptophyta > Magnoliopsida > Malpighiales > Phyllanthaceae > Flueggea > Flueggea neowawraea. The sequence goes on from CAODLS012790084.1 coordinate 9,691, forward strand.
TTAAACTTACCGAAAACATTTTTTAACAATAAAAAAATTTAGTACATTTCTTATAGAACAACTAACAATAGAAAATGAATAACTCATCTTGTAGGTGAGGTGATGTGTAATATCTCTTAGTTTAAATAAGGTTTTGAGTTTAAACTTTTCTTGTGTATGTAGTTGTTCAAAATATGAGATCAAAACTTTATCTCCCGAAATGGACTATCCTGACTCGAACGCAGATTAATCTAGTATGACCATGATTTAAAGGTGTCCGCGCTTCGGACAAGAAACAACGTGGTCTAGAAAAAAAAAACCATAGAAAATGAATTCTTGAGTTCCTAAAATTCTTTTCAATAAAAAAATATTTTCCATGAAACAATGGTAGTAGTTCTTTTTCCTCATGAGCAACTTTTTGTCCTTCCCGGGGCCATTCTGCTTCCTCTAAGGCAAACAAGACAAACGAATTAAAACAGCAAAACTCTGTCCTCTGTAGTGGCACATGCATGTGTACATTGCACTCCAAATTTTTGCTGTCATGCATCTAGTGTTAGGTAACTTATAAGACTCTTCAAAACACCATGGCTGGGTTAGGTCTAGTAAAGGGATGTTAATAATGTTCATATAAGAAATAGATTATAAATCAAACTTTCTGCATTGAATTGTCATGCACATCCTTTAAGAATCGATATTAAAAATTACTTATAAGTATATTTTTCTTTCAAATTATTGAAATATTTTTTTGATAATAAAACTATAAAATTTACAATGAATAGCAGTCGTCAGTAAATCAAGACACATCGTCTACAACAATAACAATGTCCAATATGTCTTTATTACCAAACACATCAAACATGCGCTCAAAAGTGAGAAAACGAGGTGTTACTTAAATGTTTGATTATTTTTTCCCTTTTTACCAAGTTCTCTACTATTATTCCATTTGTCCAACATAAAACTAAAAACAAGACGTATGAGCTTGCTTCAATGTGAGTGCCCTTTGACCAAAGAAAAACTAAACCAAAATTTGAATCATTAGAATATTATAAATTTTGAAATTATTTTTTGAAGATGTGAAATCAAAAAAGGTAAGCAATAATGCACACTTTAGACTCCACACAATTAAAAATAATGAACTAATCAATTAGCTAATACTATATTAACATTTGTCAGCTTTATGCAACAATATTCCTTCCCTCCCCAACACATAATTCCTCTCTTCAATGTCTAAATTAGAAACTAAAATTCCATTTTCAGTACACACCACCATAAAAAATAAAAATTTAATCCTTTTTTTCCTCACTATTTTAATAACCATATAATAAAAAAATATGCAATGATATCATTCAAAGAGGGTGCGCAACCCCCTCCAATAATTCCACCGATTGTTTGGTAGCATTTGGCACAAACTGTCGTTTTGCAACTCCACGCCTTCACTTTTGTCGTTTTTATATCATGCATTCAATTTTTTTCTTCGATTTGATGACTAAATTAGTAGGCTCGTCCAGGAAAGTTTGATTGCTACTCATCAGGATTGTAACTTTATGACGTGAAATTCGTTTTCAGTGCTAGTAAATTAAAAATCTGATTACCAATGAAGTGAAAAATCTGGAAAAAAATTTCTGTCAGTGGGTTTTATGGTTTTTTTTTGTTTCATGCATTTGGCGCTATGCGTTTCTGGTAAATTATATGCAAAGCAAAGGACATGTCCTAAACTGTGCTCACTTTTCACATACAAAACCTGCAGCAAGTTCTCTCTCTCTCTCTCTCACATGCGCACACCAGTGCCACCACCTTCACATTTTGTACATGACATTATTGAAAGAAATCACTGGTTGCAGAAAACTGTTATGATTTTAGTTTTGACTGATCCAAAGTTGTTTCAGAGTTTTTTTCAAGTGAGAAAAGTGACCCAGTTGAGGAAAGGCCTTGAAGTGCGCGTTCGCTTCTACTTTTTTCAAAGACAATTCACTTTCAAAACGGTCTTAATTTCTGTGTTGCAGTGGTAATGCAAATTGCAAAAGGTCCTTGCTTTCTCAACTTTGGCGAAGAAATGTGATGTGGGTTTTGGTTGTGGAGTCTGTTGAAACAAAGTTTTAGAGATTTTTCCAAAAAAAAAAAGGCGAATATGAATGGGAAAAGTGTTTCTGGCGATGTGGTGGCTGGGAAAGTGGTGGTGGTTGCTGTGAAGGCATCGAAGGAGGTATCAACAACTGCTCTGGTGTGGGCTTTGACTCATGTCGCTCAGCCTGGGGACTGCATTAAGCTGTTGGTGGTCATTCCTCTTCATTCTTCAGGTGATTCTCTTACTCTTTTCTTCCAAACACAAAAGGATTTGAACTTTAATTTATTATTGGGTTTGTTTCAAGTGAATTTCATGTTTTAATTGCTCAATAAAGCCATTTTATGTTTAGGAGTTTATTTTAGAGTGATAAAGTTCTTAATTTGGCATGAAGTTTTTGAATGATAGCTCACCGACATTCTGCATTAGTTTCCTTCTTAAACATGATAATTAAAGTAACAAAACAGAATAATATTTTCTAATTGTATCATTCCTGTTACAGTTGAAAGCTTGATTTACTAGGTGAATCCTTCATATCCTTCCGGGAAGGGCATAAATATATTATCAGGGACCTGGTGTTTATCCATTCTTTTAGTTGTCTAGCAATTGAATTCAAGGAGGTCAATCTTAATGTTTTAAAGGGGATTTAATACCTTTCAGGCACAAAGATGAGGGCTTTCTCAAGATTGACTAGTGACTGCACCATTGGCCAAAGGAGGTCCCTATCTGGAACCAGGTTAGATCAAAGGAATTATATTGCAGAATCTTGCTCCGAAATGCTGCTTGAACTCCGCCATGTTTATGATCCCGAAAAGGTCAGCTTGTTATTTGGTTTTACTATTGATTCTAAAATGCTTCACTTCAAAGACTGACTGTTCTCAATTTCTAATTCTTCTACACAGGTAAAAATCAAGCTAAAAATTGTTTCTAGCTCTCCATGCGGTACGGTGGCAACCGAAGCCAAGAAGTCTCAATCAAACTGGGTGATATTGGATAAGTAATGCTAATAGTGCAAAGCGTGGTTTCTTGCATGACATGTTAGATTCAGTACTTGCATTTTAAATAAATGGAAGTTTGGAGACTTCAATGCTTTCATCTGTTTTGATATTTGATCAGGTCAACTAATTGCTATTCCTGTATATTTACAGACATCTTAGACATGAGAAGGAATGCTGCATGGAAGAACTGCAATGTAATATTGTGGTCATGAAGCGATCTCAGCCGAAAGTTCTCCGTTTGAATTTAAATGGTTCTCAGAG
>CAODLS012790334.1:0-16529 GCA_948243855.1 Flueggea neowawraea
GCGTGTGTTGTCCTTCATAGGTTGTAACCACAATGGTTGGATCCTCAGATGATCTTTCGACTCTCTTCTTCACACCACATCCTGCACTAGTGCAACGATAATAGCTCCTGCAACAATATATATACAAACAATCCGGACTTAAATACATGCATGTAACATTAATTAGCAGATTTCTTTTAATATAAGAATAATTAAAGTGTTATGTTTAATTATGTTATTCTTGCAACGCAAGTTAAGAAAAAGCTGAGGAAGATTAATCAGATTTGTACCTGGGATACGGACTGTTTTTCACTGCCTTCTGTCCGTACTTTCTCCATCTGTATCCATCATCTAAGTGATCAACTTCGCTCTTTGTCATGAAAGCAAATCTTGGCTCTCTTTGCTTCTTCTGGTTCTTCTTTTTGGGTTTTAACCTAATAACGACCCACAAAACATTAAAGCCTCAATATGGACATAAGAAACCCACACATTTAATTTCCTCTTTCACCAGAATTTGAAATATTGACTGAAATAAACATTAGACCAGAAAGCACAGTCTTGTAAGATAAGAAAAGCTTTTAAAGCTACTAAAAAAGGCAAAGAAGAACAAAAAAACAACTCACTGTTTCTTGGTCTTTTCTTGATCTTGATCTTGATCTTGGTCATCGTCATCACCACCACCACCTCCTTTAGCAAGTGAATCATTTCCAGCTTCATTGGAGGAAGAAGAGATCGATGAAGAGTTCGGTGTAGCCGGAGTATTCACCACCTCAGACCATTCCGGCAAAGTAGAAGCCGGCGACGGCGATTGCTGTTGTTGTTGAAGCTGCTGTGGCTCTTGATGAGGAACAGCAATAGGAGGAGGAGGACCCTGAAACCAATCCAATAAAGGATGACCAAAATCTTGATGGCTCGTGTCAAGCAAATCCATGAAAGAAGCTGAAGAACCCTTTTCATCACATGATGCCGCCATCACGTCAAAGATCCCTGATGATGATGGATAAGCATGATAAGAAGCAGTAGTGGGCATGAGGTCTTCGTTGATGATGAATGTGGAATTGGCCATGGATGAAGAACAATTAGTAGCAGTCGTTGTCAACTCCTCTCTCTTCTCCATACACAAGAAAGAATTTAAATCAGTGAGAGCACATATTCTGCTTCATTTCTTTCTTTCTCTATCTTTTCTTTTTGTGGGACTTTCTCTGAGTTTTATTACAACGGGAGAGAGAGAGACAGAGAGAGACAGAGAGATGGTTTTGTTTTGAGAGTGTGAAAGAACTTTTGGGTTTAGATTTTGGACAACAGCTTTGATGGTGTATTAGGAATGGTGACTGACACTTGCCGGTTAAGGAAAAGGTACTGTGGCCGTGGATTTGGGCCGGTGTTGTTCAATAAATGTTTGGGGACCGCGGTTGGGCCCACTTGCTCATACGCGGATATTCTGACTGGTGGAACCGGTTGCTTGGAGACCAATTTCAGGGGTACACGTGGACTTTGGAAAGGTGGGTTTGGGTATGTCGGGCGCATGTGATCGCTGCCTCACTCCGTTTTTTGAGTTTTAATCGCGGGCGGCTCTCCCTCACCTCACTCCTATAACGGCAATTTTTATTTCACCTTTTTGTTCGACGTGCCGGGACGCCGAAATCCTCATCTTTTTCAAAATTTATTTCTGTATGAAATTATTAGTGTCTGCATCCACATAAGTAAATTATATACTTAAAATTGAATAGTTACTGAGTAAACAAAAAGTAGAGGTATATCATATAATTAAAATATATATTGAAATATATGATAGATTGTTCTTCTCTATAAGCTATAAGAAAAAAAGATTTGTCTATAAGATCTTCAGGAATTATCCCTTTTTTTGTCAACTAGCATTTCTAAAACATTGGTTTTAGAAATTTAAGGAACAGCAAGGCGGAGTGTAGTAGTACAGACAAAAAACTCTGTAGGAGAAGGTTAAAAAGGGGGCTGTCTAATGAAAATAATAAGAAAAAATAGTTAGCCGAAAAGGAAAATAACCGCGTTGTGAGGGTGCGAGAGAAGTTCCTGGCACGAGTTAGGGTCCAGCTTCGGACATGCTGACACAATCTCCGCGTCACCAACTCACCCCCTTCTTCCCCGACAAGCCAATGCCATTGCCAACTGCCAACACCGTCTTTTCTGTTGACCATAATCCGCACCGTCTAACTTCTCATCAATCAAACACATAGTACCGTGTTTTTTTTCCTTTGATGGCTAATTAGTATCGTCTTTAATTATTTAATCCATGATCCACCTAGCCAGAAACGTCTTCTCATGCATGCTGCTTGCAAGATATGCCTTCATTCGGTGGGACAATCTTCACGATGGTCGTCAATGAATAATTACACTTAATTTGCTTAAAACATAGTATTTGACTAGGTTATTTATATGCGAATCAATATCTATTCTCTTCAGAGAACTAAGCTTCACAATTCACATGCATTACTATTTCAGAAACGTATTTGTTAGGATTTGGAATCATATGTTCTCATTAACAAACAATGTACAAGGTTGGTTACGCTACGAGAGTGATACCATATGAGCGTTATGATGTATAGTCAAGATTTGTTTTTTAAATCATGTATAATCGCAATCCTCTGAAGTAGCACATCAATTAATCAAATTAGTGTGCGTACGTGACTTACTTCTGTCTTTTTTTTTTTTAATAGTGAGTAGCACTTCAAAGTTTCTTAAAATCAAATCTTAAAAAAATACCATACCACTAATTAATACGTTATGACTCCTTACCGTAAACAAAATCACACTAATATGCAAAATAAAATAAAAAAAGCTAATTTCTTGATCCTTTTCTTAAAAATAGATCACAAATTAAAGAGCTACTTATATGGTAATTAAATCATCAGCTACCCAAAAAATTAAATGAATCACTGATGATGATCAGTATCTCTCGTGTGAACCATTCTGCATAATTACACATAAATATCTATATATATATATATATATATATATATATATATATATAATATGATCATTTCCAGGTACAACCTGGACTTTAAAAAAAAATTCCAAACTTTGATCAGTTCAATCAAGGAAAGAAAGATTTTTATGGAACCCAGCCGTATTATTCTCATCATATAAGAAACTTTTATGAAATCCAACTTTGCCACGATTAACGGCCCCTCTCTCTTGGTCCCCAATACTGTCCAAAGCTCCAAGTGGGACAACGTAAAATGGAGCTAGAGGAGACGACACAGGTGTAAGCTTTTGTGTCGCTGCTTTTGATGCAGAAATGTTGCTGTTGTTGAGATCAAACGGTGCTGACAAAATCATATTTATACTTTTCTTTTTATTAATCGGCACTTTCTTTCAAAGCACATGCACTTTACGCGGTTTTGGTATATTCTTAGGGTTTGCTTCTAATACACGCCCATTCTACGTCCACAATTATTACTTCTCTTTTAATCAAATGTTTCACCATTACTATAAAATTTTTTACCACTATACCAAACTTCTATTTGTCTTTGTGATCCATTAATTTAATTAATTCATTATTTTATTAATAGCAAATATCACTGATTCGATTTAACTACTTTGATTTCACTATGTTGACCTAATATGAAAGCCTACAACGATTATGTCCAAATTAATAGCGGTGATATTATCGGTTATACTTATGTATATTATTTATTGTAATTGCACTAGCTAATTAAATAGACAATTTTCTCTAGCTAGTTAGTTACTTTTTTTTGTTATCTCATCATAGTTTTCTATGATAGCTAATTCTCTTAATGAGAGAGCCACGTGGTATACATATGTAAATAATTAAGGTTTGATTTCTGAATAATATCCTTATATAACGGGAAGATTGTGCTGCTAAAGAATTAGGGCCATGCATTTTCCTCTTACTATTGCTTGTTAATTCTTGTTTAAACTTGTTAAAAACGAATTAAATAAAGTAATTAATGAAATAGGTATGTGAATAGTGGACTGATATGTTGGTAGGTCCAATATTTATGTCACAAATAGTATACAAAGTCAATTTAAGTGATGAGAAGCTGATAGAGGATATGTTGCTTGGAGGGTAAGCATGGGATCAACAAAGAAGGGACAAATAATCTACACACGTTAATTCGACAAACAGAGAATAGGTTTTATTGCTTTCACATGCTATCCCACATCAGGATCTTAATTTAATTAATTTTTGGCCCCATAAAAACCTGATCATCGAAGTGATCTTACAAGTGTGAAAGGCTTATATGTTTGTTCGACGGTGAAAGAAATTGACCAGACGTAAATCTCAATTTCTTTCAAGTGGGTATGGATCCATGTGTATCCAAATCAGCTCATTGATGTGTTCGTTTAAATTATATACTGAGATTTATAATATTTAAGTACATAATAGTTTTCAAAAACTGTATTGTTCTTTTTATTTTTTTATCGAATGGAATTGTTGCTAAATAAAATTATTGGTTGTGAAAAAAAAAGAAAATTCAAAGAATAAACATAAAAACTTTAGAAAATGGTAGGTCAGGAAATAACTATTAGAGAGATATAAGTTTGATATTTTTCTCATGCTTTACATGAAACCTTATTTACCTGTAAAATGTTGATGGTGCACTTGCTCTTTAATTTTTTTTATTATCAGTAATTACCAATTAATTAAATATCATGATAATTTCCCGTTTTCCTTGTATGTATCATGCATGTATATATAATCAGGAGACAATAACATTGCAATTTATATATATATTGAGCCAATTCGTAATTTACACTTGTGTAAATCATGCATCTCTTACAGACTTGTAACCAAAAATACTTTTTTTTCGCATAAATAATTTAGTAGCAAACCCAAAAGCTAAAGATTCTTCTTAATTGCATATTTTTGTCAGTAGATAAGATTCTCCTTTATTCTACCTGATTAGTTAAAGCTAATGAAAGAATCATTAATTGGCCATCAATTAGGGGCTACCTTGTCACAAAGTTGCTTTCCGTTAGTAGTTTCAAATTCATCATGAACTTTACAAATCTCCTGCTCCCTTTATTACATTACTGACCTTTCGTTGATCACATATATAATTCGGTTATGGAATTTTAGGAAAGTGTTTATTAAAACAAAGGCTTAATATATAATTTACCCCCAAACTTGCACGTTTTCTTCTATCACCCTAAACTTTTTGAGTATTTAATTTACTCTCTGAACTTGTTAAGATTCTCTCAATTAAGAGTTTTTTTCAATATGGTTGAATCTCATAATCCTCCAATTTACCTTTAAATTATCACTCCTAAACATAGAAGGTCAAAAAAAAAGAAATCTCGTAATAAACTCTTGACGAATTAAGAAAAGTTAATAAATTGTCCAGTTTAATCAAATTTAGGGGGTAATTGAGACATTTTAAGTAAGTTCAGGGGGTAATTGAGACAATCTAAACAAATTTAGAGGGTAAATTGAACACTCAAAAAGTTCAGGGTGTAGTAAAAGAAACCATGCAAGTTTGGGGTGTAAATTATGTATTAGTCCTAAAACAAAATTAGTATTAATCTGCCTCAATGACACGACACAGATTCAATTACATTTCATCATTCACTAGTTGAAGGGGATTCACAAAGCTCATGTATGATCGTAATATATAAAAAAAATAAAAGAATTATTTGGATAGTATTTTGAAATTGTTGAAAACTAAATATTTTATTTTAAAAAAATAATTTGAATTTTTCAGGTTCAATTTGTAAAATTTAGGCTTCAAGTACTTACCTAGAAAGTATAGTGATCTCATGAGTCATGACACAATAAATATTTTTTGTAACGTCTTTCTCAAATTATATTATCTATATTTTTCTTTTACAATTGCAGGCTCTAAAATAATCTATTTATTATCAAATCTAATTATATGTCTTGAGAAAATTTAGAAAAATAAAAAATGTTAGGGAAGAATAAGTTACTGTTCTACTGCAATGCTCTTAAGCAAGCCATTTAGCCATTTAACAGTGGATATATGTAGCCTACCCCTTTTTTGATAGTAAAGATGTATGTATTTCTTGATAGAAAATGATGTATGCATTTAATTATCAATTAAAATTATTTTTCCTTCATTAAAAAAATAAATTTATTTTTTCTATTCAAAACATAAATCTAAGGGGAAAATGTTAGATTTTTTTTTGAATTGAAGAAAAATGAATTTTGATCTTCTTTTCTCTAAATATACATTAATTATATGACATAACGAGACTAATAAATTATAACTATAATTAAAGACAATTTAATGCATGTATTATTTAATAAAAATAATTTCAATATGAGAAAATATCAAAAATTTACTAAAATCAAGTAAAATCATCTGGCCACTTTAATAACCTTTGATATACTATTTTGTTTGGATTCGTATATTGTAAATAATGGTTTGAAAATTAATAATTAATTTTGTTTCACCATAAAAAAGAATAATTAATATTATTTAACAAATTATATATGTTTCTATGGTTAAGTATGTCCTTAGTTGATAATTTTACCGCTTAATAAATGATTCCATTTCTAGATCACTATTGAGATCATCCATTATAGGTGGTCGCAAACTAAACATTGAACTCTCTAGCTATAACGTTAATTATAATGTTTTATTCTAGAGAACAACCACTTATTCCTTCCAACATTATTTTTATCACCAAAGCAGGATCCTGCCTAGATTTTCCCTTTTGTTTTTTTAGATTTAAGTATCAAATTGTTTATGGTTTCCAGTAATATATGTGTTGCTTTTAGACCAGAACTTATCCTATGTATATGGTGCCAAGGTTAATATCTTATTTTTAGCATCTCTTTCTCTCTCCCTCTCCCTCTCTCTCTTTCTCTATGGTCTTATTGGTCTATATATTCTTGACAGTCAACCAACCCTATCACCTTAATTAGACTATGGACATGCCTATATTATATGAACTTAGACCAAGTCAATAACTTGGCTACATTAAGAAATAGGGCATTAGTTCAATTCAGGCATAGAAAATAAGAGCCTTGTAATTTATAATTTTCAATTTAAAGGCTAGCTTTTCGCAAAAGCATGTATCATGCTCTTCCACACATGATTATTTAATTAATTAGTTTATATATTTGATTACCTTAAGTTCAATATTCACAGATAGATTAATAAATTTTTACGAAGGTTAAAGTAGGCTAATATCAACTTGCAATATAAAAATAATGAGTATTAATGAATACCAAACTCAACCCGTTGACTCATTCATTGATTTCTAGAAAAGTATTTATCAAATGGAAACACGCACCGATGATTGCAGCCATGAGAAGTTACTCTAATCTCCTTCAAACCATTGTTTACTCGTATTTTTCAGACCCTTAATCAAAATTTGATTATTTTTTTTAAGGGACTGGGGTTTAAGTTATGTGTAAGATAAGTCAAAGTCAACAAACTTGGTTGCTATTACATGGCAACGTTATACCCGGAATAAAAGAAGAGGACAAAAGCGCTTTAATTACCAACTTAGTGAGACACTGTGAGGGTAGGCTAACGGAAAGTGTGTGTGACCCTTGTTCGCACAGCATGGTTCGAGTGGAAGCAACGACAATTTTGTGTTGTCCATTGTCGCGGACTCGTGTCGTGCACTGGAGCAAGAAATTCCCCTAGAAAGCTTGTCTCACTGCGGTGCTACGATAACCTCACTAGTGCACGAGCCCAAACTCGCTGCCGGTTTCAATTATGGCTCTTGAGAACATTCCATAGCGAAGATATAATATCTGCATGATAATGTCTAATAAGAATATGCTACTACGGATTACCTCATACTCTCTTTTTATCAATAAAAAAAAATTACCAACGTAGTGAGGACAAATCACCCTCTTTTTGCGTGCACGTCTCTATAAAAATGAGCGATTCGATCCTCTTTTAAGTAACCCCATGATTGCACCCGGCTATGGTGGACGTCCAACCACGCAAGTATTCGTCCTTCATAATCAAATTCACTTGAAAATTGTGTCTACTCTTTATAAGAAAATTCACATGAAAACTTTCTTTCATTATTTTATCGAAGTCGTTATACACCTTCATAAAGTGCTAATTGTTGCGATATTAGGTCAGACTCAATGAATTAAGTTGAAATTTTGATGAAAGCTTAACTGGCAACAAATAATAAGAATGTGATAAGCAGATTCATCATCGGTATGTCCTTCAACCATTACTGCAAATGAATTATACTTTACTTGCTGAATTGTGAAAAGAAGTAATTTGAACGTCGAAAGAAGGACTTGAGAGTTGAAGCCGAGGACTTTGATCTTGAGAGTTTGGAATTCGAAAACTCCATAACTCAAAAACGTTTCTCCAATTACAAAATGATTGCCACACTTAACCAACAAGATCAACAACACAAATATAGTTAGCTGTAGCAAATCCAAATTATTGCTTGAAAATTTTGGAATTTAGACAAAATTAAAAATGTAACCCGTGACTCGAATGCGGATTTTGTTGTTGTGAATCCAGGATATATTAAATCAGGCAACGGCAACAGAGCAGTAATGTTAATATAAATAAATGAATAAAAGAAATTTAGAGGTTAATTGTGTATGATAATTTGCACAAGCGCAAAACAGAATGTCAGCAAAAGAGGAGGAAGAGAGGGAGACTGCGTTACAAGATTGCTGACTTTTGAAGGGCGTCAAAGGCACATGCACTTTGATTTTTAATCTTCATTTAACTTTTATGGGGCCCCTCCTTCCTGCTTTCTAAAATGTCAATTATTGACATTTTTTCGAAAACTAACTTTGATTTCGACTGCTACTCAATGTCCTATTATAATTATTTCCCTGTTCCTATTTTTATTATTTAAGGTTCAATCTCATAACATGGTAGCTTTCTCAGTTATTGTCTCGACGGGCCAACCAAACTGACCCACTATACGACGCTTTCAGCTCATGGTCATGCAGAAATTTCTTCTATTTTTGACCTCTTATTCTATTCTACGGCTAAACGTTTCTTGCAATTAAATTGGGACCAGACATGGTATTAAAAGGTTGCTGGGTTTTCTTTTCGGCTCATTCTAATGACAATAATGAAGGAATTGGAGTTGAGTGGGACTGTGAACTGCAATTGTGGCCTCTTCTGAATTAAAACCGACGCTGCAGACATGAATTGCTACTTGAATGGATATGCCAAGCCGACTCATAAATTAGACCACGTTTTAGGTTCGGCCGACATTTAAATAAGCGTCCCGGACTGAATTTTTCATGGAACCCACTTTGCATTTCCCACTGAAATTGGAACTGGAGGACTCTAAATGGGCTCAAACGTCTTCGACCAATACAAAATTTACAACTGACAACAAATTGAATTTAAACCTTTTTTAATTAATTAACAAAAAGTATTCTCACAATTGAGCAACCATAGCAACACACGTCTACCGCTTGTCTGAAACACTCAAATGTGAAAGCCAAAGCATCCCACATGAAATTACAGAGACAGATCAAGTTCGACATGTGAAAACGTTGGCCTGCGCCTGTCACTAGAAGCAGAAACAATGCGGCCATCGACATTGAAGGGCGACTCGACCAATCTTGTGGTTTGATCTCAGTAAAAAATCCTAGAAATGATTCAACACGAAATGTAAATTGGTACAGGTACTACCAATAGTTTCCCTCAGCTGCACCAAAAGCTACTTCTTCAAAATCCTTAATTATTTCAGTACTTGACTTGATCAAACACTACCTACTAGAGACATGTCATTTTTTACTAATAATGCAATTTTTTAATAGACAACGCCCAAATCTACGACCCTTTCATAAGAGGATAAGATTCTGACATCACTAGTGATCAAGTGATATTGACTCATTCGTTCTTCAGGAAAACCTTTAGCAAGCTCTTTGTATTATAAAATCACACCTTAGTGGAGTCCCATCATTATCACTGATGACCAAAAGTTTCAAATTTAAAACAAAGCCCTTGACTGTTCTCAAGCTAACTGAGAAACAGACTTGTCAGGCATGTAATCGTGCATTAATTGACTTGAACAAAATAAAACATGCCTATCAGCCTAAAAGTTGTAGATAGTACAGGTTTTTACAGCTCAACACGAGAAGTTCTATCATGTCATGCATTCAAACTGAGTCTAATAATATAAATAATTTCATACACATGAGATGCAGCAAAAATAAAAATCCCATTCTCCTTAATGAAACAATGAGATTAGGACTATACTCTCACAGCATATGCATTACGTGCGCCATTTGAATCTAGGCATAGTTGAACTTCTATTTCACGATTCTGTCGCAGTGCTGGCAGCTTGGTGCATTTTGCGCTGGTGAACATCCCAATTATACACACGCGCAATGGTGACCTATCAAATAGAAGTTCAAATTGTCATTAAGCAGAAAAGGTTGGAGTCATAAGAGTAAGAAATACAAGTTGAACATTTGGAATCTACAGTTATTGTCATAATGTACGTCTTAGACTTCTCTTAAGCATGCATATTCTTATTTACGAACATCCAAAACACACAGCACAGCATCCTTATTACACCCCTATACTATACTAGCTCAACATCAGCTAAAAACTAATTCAGGAAGAATTATAGAAATATACAATACCTGTGTTATTGTCACTTGATCTCTCAAGAATTGTAAATCAGCAATAAGGACTTCCAAGCTAGATTTAGCATTCTCTAAATTATTTTGCAGAAGAGTTGTAGCCTAAATCATTAAAACAAAAAATAGACTAGCATCATGAATGGAGTAAAGAGGTTCTAATCACAATTAAACAAAAGGTGCAAACCTCTTCACATGAATACTCCAACATGACATTTGCACCGAGCCATAAGCACACAGAGTCAGCATCTTCAATGCGGGCAAGTGAAAATATGCCTTCAGACACTTCAAAATCAGCAATAAGTGCCTGTCTCAAGGACAAAAGAATCATTCATTATATAAAACCAAATTTTAGATTAGAATAGATTAACTATTTTTGTGCCTATACTCTTCCAAATTAAGAACTTATAGCCAATGTTACTAGCATTCCACAACTAAACATTGAAAAACAATAGAAACATCTACATATAGAAACACTCTTAACCAACAATAGTGGACTCTCCACGATCCCACTCTCCTGTGACATGGCTGTTCTAAGCAAATATGCTACCAAAAAACAAGTTTCCAATAACCAATTGGTTCCTTTTCCAGCCTACATGGAAAGATATAAAAAAAAATCTCCCCTGGAATAATTAGAACATGTGAAGTTAGGAAACTATTAATTTTCTAAAGGCAAACTAATGTTTTACATGAATAAGGCGTGAGTACACCCTGAATTCAGCTAGATTTTAGGTTGGAAGTTGGAATGACAGCAATATAGCCATGACAAGCACACATACGTAGAAAAACAATATCCTTTATCTAATAGCAAGCCCTCACACAAGAGTAGTCATACATTTCTAAGAACTGAGAGCTAGAATACACCATTGTTTTCCCAAAATAAGTGAGGAAATATCTCATTCTACCTCCGTAGGATTGACATGCTCGAAAGTTTTATGAAGAGAGATACAATAAGGGGTTAATGGCATCAACAATTACATGAAAAGACTTTGGCCATACAAGCAGCTGCAGAATTATCAGGAAGGTTGGGGCATGTAGAAATTCAAAGCTAGACTGTCCACCACACAATGTATATATGAACCACACCAACATCATGTTCACTAGTAGATGATTCAAGAGCAGAATTACAACCTTTAAGAGCAAGTTTCACAACTACCCTAACGAAAATGCGCCAGATAAAGTAACGATGAATTCTGACTACACCTGCTAACCAGAAATAAAGGATATTTGTTACCTCTCCCAAGCCCTAACCAGTAGTTTAGGTGAAATTAGTTTAGGCATCAAATTTCTTGACTCAAGTGAATAAGCATAAAGAGATTAGCCACGCAACAGATGAATCAACAAATGCAGGCCTGAACATGTTAAATATGAGTACATCTACGAAAAATTAAAAGTAAGATGAAAATTCACACAAGGACAAACAAACCAAGCAAATGAAAGTCTCAATTCATCAAAAAAATGATCGACATGCAAAACTAACCTCACCAGAAGCCTTCTTAGCTAGTAAAGTAGCAACTAAATCCAAGCACTTCTCAATATCAGGGATTTTCGCCTGCCACCGATAAGTAGCAAACGGCATTAGGAATATTGAGGAAATGGAAAGGAAAGCAGTATGAAATACAAACTCATTTCAGAACAAAAACTCTGTCTAACTAACTCAAGTCTTGCTCACGGAGAGCAAAATTTATCACCCTAAGACAAAAATTATCGAAACGTTAAAAAACCAAACTTTCAGTAAGACAAACAGAAACAGTAAATTCTTCAAAGCACAAAAGCAAATAAAAAGAGTTTCATCTCCAACACGAAGCATCAAAATCCACTGTTTCTAAAACATATAAAAGTAGATCATTTAAGAAAACATTTAGTAAAAAAAAGCACCTGAAGATCCCTCTGCTGAGCCAGCAGCTTCATTTCCACTACCTTATACTGTTGCAGTCTGCAAATGATACAACAAACACACATAGGAAACAGATGATTACACAGTTAAGTACTGTACCAGTAAAAAAAGACAATTCTTTCTCTTAATGGAGAAGAGGAAGAAAGAACCTTTCTTGGAGGAAAGAGAGAGCAGAATTGACATCGAGACCAGATTGGGTTAGATATGTCTCTACATCTTCCACGAATTGAGCTCCTGGTATTCCTCTTCTCTCCGTCGTTGTCGTACTTGTCGATGCCATACTATCTAATTCAACTCTATGCTTATTTCTCTGTTCGACTCCCTGCTGCTTCCACTCTACAATTGCTTGCTCAAGATCGTCGCTCCGCCACCGCCAGGGCAACATCAAACATCAGCTCTCTCTTTGAACGGCATTCTGGAAGTCAATTCTCAAACTATGTCGTTTGAAACATTCTTTTGACATGGTTTCGGCTTCGTGGACCATATTCGGCTCAGTGTATGGGTTTAATTCAGCCCAAACTTTTTAGGCTTTATCTGGGTCAAAAGTATTCTGGCTCTACAGTATATTAGGCCTGCTTATATGGGCCTTAAGTACAATTTAGGGCCTGTTTACAAATTTTGGTCCATAACCATTAGGCCCAACCAAATGGGCTTCGTGCCAAAAATTTTGTCGCCGATCCCAACCCCATTCTATATAGTTATAAGACTGGGCTAAACCGCAAATTTGGATCACGGTTCTGTATATCAGTTAATTCAAATTGTTTGTGTTCACTAATCGTAAGAGGAAAAATTCAAATTGACTACGCAATATGGAACTAACTATATAGCATCTTACCTATGTATATATGGCTCAAAAAGTTGGAAAAATGAAGATAGGAACAAGAGTAACTCTTTTTATTTAATAATAGCAAGAAGTGTTAGTATATTGATGATAAAGGATAACTGTAGAGCTGAATGACTCCGACATTAAAGAGAGAATATAGGCATAATCTGGTAGCAGGTGGAGAAAAAGGCCTAAGATCACAAAAGTACGTACACTATATGCAATCAAACATATACATGAAAGTTAAATTAACTAGTAATTAAGTGATTCTCCAATTTAAATTACCCTAATAATCAAAACGTTCAGCATGGTATTGAGAATATTCCTTCTATAAAACTAATAAATTATCTTCTACCAACTGTTATAAAAAGAAAATCTTTCTACTAAAAACGGTAAGTACACTGTACCAAGAAAAAGAAAGCCACTAAATACGAGTTCCTAATGCACTAAATTATAGAATGTCTCAGACATTTTTTTTTATTGACTGGGGAGAGTAGGCACATGATGAAACGACTATTAGAGAAGTGAAGGGAAAAGAGGAGGATCGTAGGGTGGATGTTCATTAAGAATAGATTACAACAACCCTTGTTATTGACACTAACTTTAGCGTTGATAGGGATGGGTTGATTGCTTCTATTAAACTTCTTGTGACCATAACTTTTGTGGAGTCCTTCCACTAGCTTTAATTGCAACACTCATGCCACATATACATGGAAATTACGTTTATCATTTTGCATTCATCAAATGCCTCTCCTCCAATAAAAATGTTACGTATAGATAGATATGAATGCAATTCAACTGAGCCTACCCCAAGAGTTTGCATGCCAACAGTTTGTTTGTGCATTATTAGTATTTGCATGCTAACAGTTTGTTTGTGCATTATTAGTATTCGCATGCTAACTAGTCTATTACAAGAATCTTGCTAGACTTTGCATGATTGAAAAAAAAAATTGAAATATTAAAATTAGTATTTAGTTTCCTCAAATCATTAGTCACATGAATATGGAGGAACAAGAATTAGTAACCAGCTTCAGCTTGTTCTTGTGTAGGGTTTTAGTGGGTTGGGAAAAAGGTGACTTGCTTCATTTGGAATTGTTGGTAGTGCCTAACCTGTAACCTCCAAGCTTGGTCCCCATTACATTTAACGTCTTCTGTGTTTACATAATTATTTCAAGTTTAGGTAAACAGAAACATTTGGTCATGTTTTGTGACTCGACGGCTATTTCTTTTTCCTATTTTAAAATGTGCTACGTACTTCTAATAATGTTCCTCAATAACAGCCTGCGAATGAATGGTGATCTTAGCACTAATTACTCCTTTTATTGCTTGTGTATATATATGTACTTTGGACCGACTCGGGTTGACAACAAAAAATATATAGTATAAAAAAAATAATGAAGTGAACATGCAATGAATGAAATTATCTAATCACACTATACTGGATTTGATGTTTCACTAAGTAGGTTACAATTATAATCAATAATTAATATGAATGAATTGATGATCAGAAATATTCATTTCATACACACACTGCCAATTAATTCTTGATTAATTTCATATGGGATTTGTGTGCATGGATGATAGAGTAATCTCGAGGTCCTGTCCGGGTAAGATCACATCAAAATGGAAACCCTAACTGTCAAATAGTACGTACAAACTTTTTTTGGTGACAAGAAGATGAAGGCCTACATGTTCCAATTAATAATAAGTCAGTTATGATTCATGGAAAGATTATAGATAAATATAAATTAAATGTGAATATAAATAGGGTTGTTCCATATTATCTAATGTGGAGAGTGGCGTCCATGAATGGGTGGAATACCAATCCTCAGAGCCTTTACTTTAATTTTGCTCTTTTACTTTTGTCCTCTTGGAGTTTAGTGGACAAAGCCATGACCCCTCCATGTGGTGTAAGAATACTTTTGGTGAATTATGCATTTCTTTTATTTTGGTGTCCTTTTCTTTTTCTTCATTTTCGTTGGTATTCACATGGTGCCTGCTTGCCCATTTTAAATCATTTAAAAAACACCAAAAATCAAAGAAGGATAGATAGAGAGAAGGTTGGGTTGGGTTGGGTTGGGTTGGGTTGATTACATGGCGTAAAAAGGTTGTTGCAATATCTATGGTGTTGGACTATGTCATGATATACCACATGTCACTAATCATTTTCTTCATTTCTATCTCATTCTAATCTTCGAATCCTTGGCATAGTTAATTCCTTATCTGTTTCCTCATTTTGAGCGATATGATAAAATTACGAGCTATGAAATCTCAGAAATTGTTGGTAAAATATACCGGCCAATGGCGCGACAGTATATTTGCTCAATGTGTAGCGTACGGTTCAATTAATAAATTATCAGAATCTCTTAATTAATGTCACCTCTTCAATGTCATTAATAGAACTACATTAGTTTTGTGGTCTAATGAAACTCAAGTTGTCTCGAGCACAAAGAATGGATTGAACTCTTGATAGAAAGTATTAATGTAAAAAAGTAATTAATAGTTTAATAAATAAATTGTAAAATCATCCTTTAATATCTTAGAAAGCAGTTTAATATTGTTACTATTTTTAATTTACAGTAAGAAGTATCATTTGAAGTGACCATTATGATATGCAGAGCCAACAATTCGAGCTAGGTGCAGGTAATTAATATCAATAGATAACGTTATCATTTTCTATGCACCTTACTTTTGCCATAAATCCTTTCTTTCACTGACTGTAACTATTGTTTTCCGTTAGAGCATACACATATGGATGCATAATTTATCAAACCGAAAGAGGAGGCTTTTGTCGGCAGATTCTCTCGTCATCGGCTGTGCCTTACAGTGAAGAGCAAGCGAAAGAAATTCCTATCACATGACAAGAAATGCCAGTGCCGCCTAATTTTGTTCAAATAGCCAATTGCAAGAAAATTAAACCCTCAAAAAGTTTCATATTATTTCACTTATCAATAAGTTAGTTCTTGAGAAATTAAGAAAATAGAATGATCGAAATTAATTTTCTTTGACTCTACACTTCCTCTAAATTAAACATATTCTTTTCTAATAAAGTTGTACTTAATACAATTCTTCACTACTAAACAAGACTTAATATACTAGTATTCTCTTTAATTTTGAATTATATCTAAGACCAATATTTCTTGCTCAACTTCACCAATTTTATTTAGCCGGATCCATTTTCTAAGTATTAAACCAAATAGGTTTAAAAAAAAAAGTATTAAACCAAATACTACCACTACTACAAATAAGTTGTTGATTCATTAATATAT
>CAODLS012790477.1:0-29630 GCA_948243855.1 Flueggea neowawraea
CCAGTGAAATGGGGTATTGAGGCCCGAGTGGGATAGTTTGCAGTAAAAAGATCAGGTACAATGAGTACCGATACGGGCAGTTGAGCTGACAGAGGTTCTGGGAGTCACAGTTAGGGTGGCCAGGGAAGTGGCAGAGGCCAGGCAGCCAGATTAGTGTTATATGAGGGCAGCCTTGGGCATATCATCTCACCAGTGAAGAGGCTCAGACCTCCAATACCGGGGTTACTGGTACGCTTTCTATATCTGGTACTCCTGCTTATGTCTTATTTGATACTGGAGCATTTCATTCATTCATCACCCCACCTTTTGTTGAGCGTACTGGGTTAGTATTGCATTAGTTGGATAGGCTATTAGAGGTTTCATCATCTTTGGGTAGCAAGATGTTGGCTAAATCTGGGGTGCAAGGTTGTGTGGTCGTTATAGATGGGCATGGGTTGAAGGCCGATCTTATCTTGCTAGACATGGGAGAGTTTGATATTATCCTTGGCATGGATTGGCTTTTTGATTGGCATGCGACTTTGCATTACTTTGCCAAAAGAGTGTGTTTTCGATCGCCTGGTCAGACTGAATTATGTTACCAGGGTGAGCGAGACAGTATTGTGTAGGGATATTTGTCAGCGGTCAAAGCATAAAAGATGATTCGTCGAGGATGTGAGGCATACTTAGATTTTATTCTGACTGAATCTGAAGGATCAAAGTTGAGGGTTGGAGACGTACCTGTGGTACGAGATTTTTCTGATGTATTTCCAGAGGAGTTACCAGGACTTCCACATGTTTGGGAGATTGAGCTTGCTATAAAGGTACAACCGAGCTGAAAGAGTTGGAGACTCAATTGAGGGAGTTATTAGACAAGGGATTTGTTCGATCGAGCATTTCTCCTTGGGGCGCTCTGGTGTTGTTTGTTAAGAAGAATGATAGGAGCCTTCGTATGTGCATCGATTGGTGATAGTTGAACAAGGTAATGGTGAAGAACCGATATCCACTTCCGAGGATAGATGATCTATTCAACAAGCTGCAGGGTGCACAGTGGTTTTCTAAGATCGACTTGAGGTCAGGATATCATCAGTTGAGGATTAGAGGTGATGACATTCCTAAGACAACATTTTGAACTAGATATGGTCATTATGAATTCTTGGTTATGTCATTTGGGTTGACCAAAGCACCAGCGGAATTTATGGATTTGATGAACAAAATGTTTAGACCGTATTTAGATCGGTTCATGATTGTCTTCATCGATGACATTCTGATATACTCGAGGAGTAGGGAGGAGCATAAGGACCACTTGAGATCAGTCTTGCAAACTTTGAGAGAGCATCAGTTGTATGCTAAATTCTTGGGACACGTAGTGACAAGAGACGACATTATGGTCGATCCTAAGAAAGTGAAGGCAGTACTTCATTGGGAGAGACCTAAGACCGCTACAGAAATTCAGAGTTTGCAGCTCCTATGACATGGTTGACCCAAAAGGAAGCTAAATTTGTATGGTCTGATAGGTGTGAAGATAAATCTGAAGAAGTGTTTGACGAGTGTGCAAGTGTTGGTGTTACCATCGAGTTTTGGAGGATTTACGGTGTATTACGATGCATCGAGAGTTGGCCTAGGTTATATTGATGCAACATGGTAAATTAATCGCCTATACATTGAGACAACTAAAGAGGCATAAACAGAACTACCCGATGCATGATTTGGAGTTAGCAGCAGTAGTATTCACACTCAAGATTTGTAGGCATTACCTTTACAGAGAGACTTTTGAGATCTTCACGGATCATAAGAGTCTAAAGTACATTTTTGGACAGCGGGACCTGAATCTGAGGCAAAGACGTTAGCTAGAGTTGTTGAAGGATTATCATATCATCCTGGCAAGGCTAATGTCGTTATCGATGCTCTAAGTAGGAAGTAGGCCTATTTTGCTAGATCGAATCCAAGATGCTCAGAAGTAGGATTCAGAGATGTAGAGTCTAATCAATAAAGTTAGATCATATGGTGTACCAGGGTTCAGTGTGGATGACTCTAGAATCCTTTGGTTTGGACTGAGATTGTGAGTACCATCTTCTGATGGGTTGTGCAAAGAGATTATGACCGAGGGTCACAACTCCACATATTCTATACACCTAGTGTACGTTAAGATGTATCGTGATCTTTGAGAGTCCTATTGGTGGCCAGGGATGAAGAAGGACATCAGTGAGTTTGTTAGTCGATGCTTTACGTGTCAGCAAGTTAAGTTCGAGCATCAGTGTCATTCTGGTTTGATGCAGCAGTTACCACTCCTGGAGTGGAAATGGCATTGCATCACCATGGACTTTGTGGTTGGGCTACCGAGGACATCTTTGGGATATGATTCCATCTGGGTCATCGTTGATCGATTGATCAAGTCAGCACATTTTCTCCCCGTCAAGATGACATATGGAATGGCACGCCTATCAAAGTTATATGTTGACAAGATTGTATGTTTGCATGGTGTGTCTGTCTCTCTCTTGTCGGACAGAGGACCTCAGTTTACTTCGCAGTTTTGACGTAAACTGCAAGAAGAGTTAGGTACCCGATTGGATTTCAATACCGTTTTTCATTCTCATACTGATGGTCAGTCTGAGCGGATGATTCAAACCTTGGAGGATATGTTGAGAGACTGTGTTATGGATTTTCCTGGGAGTTGGGATTCTCATTTGCCTCTAGTGGAGTTTGCGTACAACAACTCGTACCATTCGAGTATCAGGATGGCACCATATGAGGCGTTGTATGGCCGAAAGTGTAGATCTCCGCTGTGTTGGGTCGAGGCCAGTGAGAGGGAGCCACTGGGGTCAGATCTTATATTGGAGACTACTGAGAAAGTCAGGTTGATCTAGCAGAAGATCCAGACTGCTCATGGTCGTTAAAAGAGTTATGTTGATCCAAAGCGTAAACATTTGGAGTTCACAGTTGACGACCATGTGTTTCTCAAAGTCTCGCCAATGAAGGGCGTTATGAGGTTCGGGAATAAGGGCAAGTTGAGCCCGAGATACATCGGTCCATTTGAGGTTATCGACCAAGTTGGGGTCGTGGCTTATGAGTTGGCTCTGCTGCCCCAGTTTTTTTTTGTTCATCAGGTGTTCCATGTATCGCTTCTGTAGAAGTATGTCTTTGATCCGTCACATATTTTGGAACCACAGTCAGTCAAGGTTAGGCCCAATCTATCTTATGACGAGACTCCAGTTCAGATTGTTGACCGGCAGGTCAAGAGACTCCAGAACAAGGAGATTGTTTCGGTGAAGGTGATTTGGAGACATCATTCGGTAGATGAGGCTATTTGGAAGGCTGAAGATGAGATGCGACATTGATATCCACACTTGTTGTCTCTACAGATCTGTAGGTCAGTATCTTTTGCCTCTATCTTTGTGCATGCATATGATATTTCTGTTCTGCATACTTAGTTCATTTTGCATATTTGGGACCGAGTGAGTTAGATACTCTATGATGTGTCCATAGAGTCCTAAGGTCGGGAATACTCTTGGGTACTTAGACTCAATATCTGTGAGTAGATTACTAAGTTCGTCTTCTTTTAGAGGTCTAAGTCTGCATGTTTAGGATAGTAGTGCATTCTAATACCAAAGGTGGTATTAGTTGAAGTTAACTTTGACTTAGTTGCTTGAAAATTCAGGGACAAATTTCTTTTGAGGGGGAAACTATGTAATATCCTGCCCATTTTAGCTATGTTTCCTATAGTGATTGTCTTTGATGCTTTGTGAGGATGAGCATGTGTGGGTTGGTGTTGTCGAACCTTAAGAGTGGCGAGCTTCGAGAATGGATAACTCGAGTTAGTGGAAGAGGTAACTCGAGTTAGCCAGAATTATAACTCGAGTTAGGCGAGGTCCATATAACTCGAGTAAATTCTTGTGTAACTCGAGTTATCTATGAAAAAGTGGAACGACTCGTTTCAGTGTTCTTCGTATTTAAAGACCCCAAACTGACCGAAATTCGTCATTTGCTCCAATCCATTCCTCTAGATGGTTCCAATCTCTCTGAAGTTGTTCCTCAACACTTCATTTGGGTTTCTTGAGGTAAGATTGAGTTTCTAATCCTTTTCTTCCTCATGTTTTCTTCAAGATTGTGCATATTCGGGTTTTGGAATAAAATGCGTTTGAATCACTTCAGTTTAGGTAATGTTTGGGTGATTCCGAGTTATTTTGATGGGTTTGGGTATAGATTTGTGTTCAGGAAGGTGATTAGAGTCAATGTATGCATTTGTAAGTGATGTTATCGGTTGCATTAAGTGATTGGTCGAATTGGGTAAATCTGGATAAGTGACTTACTCGAGTAAGCATTTTGGCTAACTCGAGTAATATAAGCCAGGATTTACTTGAGGTATCTTTTGATCAACTCGAGTAAAACAACCCAGGATTTACTCGAGTTATTTCTGACTAACTCGAGTAAAATAGCCCAGGATTTACTCGAGTTATTTCTGACTAACTCAAGTAAAACAGACCATGCATAACTCGAGTTAGCTTCTGACTTACTCGGGTAAACCGTGGTTCTGAGGGACCAAACAATGAATTTTGTATTTGGTGATTTCTGAGAGTTTGGGTAAGAATTTGGGAATTCTGACTTATGGATGTCTAGTCGGTAATCCCAGCAATCCTTAGGGAACTGTCTTGCAGTCGTCGAATCTGACCAAAATGTAATCTTACACTGGTGGGGGACCAAACTGTAATTTTACGTAGATGCTATATTTTGGGGCAAGGGTGATGGATTCACTCTCGAGTTAGATTGTCAGTGACTTCAAGGGTCTGCATCTGCATATCATACATTGGTATCACCAGAGTACCATATCTTGATGTTTGTTGTGTTGTATCGGTATAGCTTCGTGTGGCTGTCAGCACAAGCAGCCACCCACTAATGGTGTTTGACTGGGTCCTCAACGTTGGATACCAAATGAGTGAAATGACAGCTTCAAAATTACGTATATTATTTTTGATATGTCTGGCTATGATATGAAATTAGATTAATAAGTATTGGGTTCATTAATAATCGGGACTATGTGATTATTAATAAACCAATGTTTTGTTATGGAATTATAAAGTATACATTGGTATATATATGCAAGAGTATTTTGTAAATGATGGAATAAAGGAAAAGATGATGCATGATTATATGTGGAATATTATGTATGTATCACATTTTGAGATGTGGACACCTAGCTACGGGGTACGTAGCCTTTGGTATACCAATGCTTTGTTAAGGCCCTAGTTATCGGGGTAATGAGATAATCGTGTATTCAGCTAGA
The DNA here is from genome assembly GCA_948243855.1 of Flueggea neowawraea. Lineage (NCBI taxonomy): Eukaryota > Viridiplantae > Streptophyta > Magnoliopsida > Malpighiales > Phyllanthaceae > Flueggea > Flueggea neowawraea. The sequence continues at coordinate 5,258 of CAODLS012790477.1, forward strand.
TACACGCTTTTATAGAGCAGTCAGGTGGCAGAGTCCACAATGCTACATGAAAATATTTCATGGTCCCGTATTATGAATTCATAAGTATATGTATATATTGTTTGAATGCATGTTGTGTGATATGGATGTGAACGTTTGGTAAAATGAATTTCAGAAAATGTATTATATATATAGTGTGTATACTATATGGTATCTATGTATATGTGCGGATTTTGAAAAAGGGTTTCAAACCAGTCTTTGTGAGATACGTATGAGGCAGTCTGACATGTTATTTTCTCACTAGGGATTCTTACCCCTTTTTCTTATGTTCTCTATGTTAACCTTCTTTCACAGGTGACATTTTGTATGCTCAGTATTTGATTCATACCTCAGACCTAGTGAGGCGCTTTTGACTATAGTGAGTGCCCTCGTTCGGACTCTACTTTTGACTATATGGGTTGTGATAGATAGGTTCCAATTATTGGATGATTTGTGATGTCATGATGTTAGAGGAATCTTGTATGGGTTAGATGTGACTTAGATGAACTTGTTTCAAGCATTGAATGTTCGATTTTGATGATTTTTGGAGCGATTTGGAGTTTGTTTGATGGAATTGATGATTGATTAACGTTTTTGAAGCTATTTAGGGGCAATGCAGATAGATTGAAAAATCGAGTATTGATAGAACTGAAAGTTTGGTAATTTTGAGAATGAAACTTTATTTTCACCATTTTTGTAATTTCTGAAAAGTTGAAGCTAGATTTGTAATTTCAAAAAATTGAGCTCTAGAATTATAATTTTGAAAAATTTAAGGCATAGAGTTGTAATTTTTAAAAAGTTGGGGACTAACTTGTAATTTTACAAGCAAGGTAAAGTGTAATTTCTGAGAGTTTAGGGATGAATTTAAGAATTCTGACTAATGGAGAACTTCTTGTTGATTTGAGGATACTTTGAGGACTGTTATGAAATTTTCCAAATCTTGGGGACTAAAATGTAATTTTACAGTAGTCAGGGACCAAACTATAATTTTACGTAGATTATGAATTTATGATCGAGGGTGATGGATTCACATTCAATATATGTTTTCAGCAGCTATGAGGGTTTGCATTTGCATATCATGCATTTAGTATGACCACAGTACTATGTTTTAATATATGCCATGTCGTCCATGTTCAGCTTCATGTTTCTGCCAGCGAGGCCAGCCACGACGAGTGGGGTTTGATTGGCGATTGCGCTTGAATTTCCAGGTGAGTGGATAACAGCTTCAGACGCATAGACTGTGTCTTGAAACTCCTATTATGATTATGATGTGCTGAACATGCTTATGAAAATAGACTAATCTAAGGATTGGTTAAATGAATAAAAGAATTATGTGATTTTTATAATCAACCTTATGTTTTATGAAATTGATATATATATATATATATATCTTTCCTATGATTTCAAATGATGAAATGCATGCCTACAATTTATGCTATGTAATATTATGATTTTGTTTTTTTATGATACGGGACACCTATGCTACGGGGTTGAAGTAGCCTTTGGTATACCAATGATATATGTACTATGAAATCCCAGCTACCAGGGATGCCGGTAGCCATGTGTTTTGATCCAACACGTGAATTGTGTTGGCCAATTTTTCGGGGATGCCTATGTTGACTTTGTAGAGCGGAAGCAAGTAGGAGTGAAGAGAGAAAACAACACCGCAATTTATAGTAGTTCGGCCAACCATGCCTACGTCCACTACCTAAGTCTCACTTAGGATTTCCACTATGACTCTTGCTTCAATGGGTGCAAGATTAAACCTCTACAAACTCTTGCTTCCAATGTGCAAGATTAAACATATACAACCTCTTGCTTCAATGGGTGCAAGATTAAACCTGTAAAGTTGTTTTCTCTAGGCTCACAACAAACATTTTCCCACTCTCAAAGTGTTTTACAAAACAATTACAACAAATGAAAGCTCTATGGTAGAGTTGAATATTTGAGGTTAAAGCTTGAATCTTGATCTCTAGCTTGATTTGGTGTTTTAGAGTGAGGGGAATAATGAAAATGATTGGGGCTTGAAAGCATATGATCATCCACATTTTTCTACCCCTTCCTTGATGTATTTATAGCATCTCTAAGTGATATGACTGTTGATGGAGATAAACTAGTCATTGGAGTACGTTTCTGCCCGTTGCAGCTGTCTGTGCCATTCTCACGTACGTCACTTCATCCTCACGTACGTCATCTGCAAATTTTTCAGCTTATGTACGTTTGTTTAATCTCACGTACATTGATCATCTTTAAGCAAGTTTTGTGTACGTGAACTTATATCACACGTACGTGAATTAAAACACACGTACGTTAACACATCCTTACATACGTAAAATGTGTTTCAGAGGGTTCCAGTGGCTTCTGCTCATCTTCAGACCCACTGTCACGTATGTTAACCATTTCTGACGTGCGTGAAGCACTTGCAGTGGCTTGTTTTGCAACTCTGAGCTCTCCAGCTTATTTCTCTTTAACTCAAACCTTTTGCTTATCATCAAAATATAAAAAGGAACTTAATGTTGACAACCCTTGGTTCAACAAATTGTTATGATAGTGGTCGAGTCCACATCACCCATGTTATATGATGCCACGAGCACACTCATGTTAAATGGTGTTACGAGCACACCCATGATTATGGTCCCTTATCAAAACTATATGTTTTAACTATGAAAACATGTTTTAAAAATCAAAATGATTATTAAGTACGTTTTCACGCTTGCTGGAAGCTTTGCTTGCGAACGATTTTGAAAGGATTTTCGAAAGGCTATTTTACTTATAGCATGTATATGTATACGTCTATACTTGTATGTGGTATTTTAAAATATTTTAAAAACATTCTTTGTGAGGTACGTATGAGGCGGTCTAGAGTGTATTCCCTCAATGGGCCCTGACCCTCTTTGTTTTTATGTTTACTGTTGATTATATTCCGCGAGTTCATCATTTTTGGCTTTGACAACTTTTTTTGCATATTGGATACCGGTGAGGTGTCATTTGGTTAGTGGCCCTTTTGATCGGGCTCTTATGTTTATGATGTTAGAGCTCTACACCAAGATGATATCGGGTTACTGGGTTGCCTTTATACTTTGATGTATTTTGATATATTACGATATTTATATATGTTTTGAATATTTTTATCTATGATATATGTTTATTCTATCGTATGTTTTAAATAATAAATGTGTTGATTAAGTAAATGTTTTAATCATTTGAATTTGGGTAGTATGTTATGATCCATGAGGCTTGTGCAATATGGGTTGGGCTTCCATAGACGGTTCACCTAGTACGCCGGTCGCTGGCCCACAACGGGTCGTGACACCATGACCGTGTTGCTTGAGTGCCACTGCCATGGCTCTTTTCAGCAAGGAAGAGATCCACTTTCAGTGTTGCCACTGCTATGGTGCTTGAGTGCCACGGCCGTGGTGACCTTTTTTGACCCATTTTTCATCTTCTTCTTCTTCATCTCTTCTTTGGTTCTCTCGTGCCTTTCCATCTTGCATCTCATTTGTATCTTGAGTATCAAATCTTCATGCCTTTTCTGGCATTTTTAATCCAAATTTATGAAATTCAAATCGAACCTACAAAATACAATAATTATATAAATACCATAACAAATGTTCAATTGTAGGACCAAAATGCTAGAAATCTTTGCCAATTATGTATGCAATTTTAGCATACATCAAATTCTCCCACACTTACTTGTTTGCTTGTCCCCAAGAAAACCAATTCTTATCCCAGGACAAAAATAAAATTCAAATCAAAGTGGTAAGAGAAATCTTACAAGACACAAGTGCGCAAGAAAAATGATGAAGTGAGCCATGCAAGAGTTTTCAACATTTACAAAGAAAACAAAACCACAACATCAAGAAGTTGCAATCTTGAAAGTCGATTCATCAACTCCCCTAGTCCATTGGCATCTATTCGGTTTATCTCCCCCATTGCTAAATAAATAAACAAAACAATGACAATTTCATAGATTGTAGGAGTAAACTTGGCCTTATTGAAAAATTTCGTTTTTGATGTTAGCAATTTCAAACATATAAACATTTATCAACATAAAGCTTATCACTTGTGGAACTTCCACTTCTTATTGGGTGCTACAAACGCAGTCAGCGAATTAAGGGCCCCTGTGTAAAAACACTTCTTAGACCTCGGGTATAATAACCTATTCAATCTTGAGGGGGAACCCCATTCGTTTGTCCTCGTCAAGGTTCACCCTTTCAAACATATACAATTTTTCTTTATACACCAACCTGTTTTGATTAAGCTAGGCTTACTCCAATTTTCAAAAATAAACACATCAACGCCTACCCACTTAGCTCAAGTTTGAAAACCTTTGTTATGCCTCCACATATGAACTAGAGTTGCCAATAAAGAAACTCCCAGTTTTGCCCCCTCAAAATGCCAAAATACAATTTTTTATTTCTTTCAAAAGCATGCACCCCTTAATTAATCACGTTAAAAGCACACTCATATACTATAAGATTACCCTACAAATTTAATTTAAATTCTACTCATTTTGAATTTGATGCATTCTAAAAGAATTAAGGCATAATTCAAGGAAAAATTTCAAGCCTTTTTGACAAAATAAGTAAAATCACACAAACAAAGCCAAAATAAGCAATTAAGCATCACGCCATCAACAAACACCTCCCCCACACTTACTTCGAAGATTGTCCCCAATGTTCTACAAAATAAGGTTGGATCAACCTAACAAGAGCTATAAATAAGGAGACAAATCCAAATTGACATGTAAAGTGAAGAGGGATAAGGTTAAGAAAGCTTCTATATTTTCCACTTTGCTTGCTTTTGCTCCTTCCTTGATTGCACGACTCCACTTAAGGCATAAGACAAGAAAATTGAGTAGACACAAGTATATAGGCACGATATAGGGCATAAGAATGAAGAAGGCATATAAACACTCCTATTTTTATTCAATGCAAACAAAATATAAACATGTAAAAAGTAAAGGATACACATAGTTTAATGTCATTGCAAACAAAAGATAGTTTAACATCTTTTCGGACGGTGATGGGGATCTATTTGGGTCTCCAAATAGTCCTTGTGGTGGATTTCTTGTATGCTCTCAACCTCTTTCCATCTACCTTGATTGATTTGTGATCATTAACCAAAATGTCAATGGCACCACATGCTTAGTTTTTTTCGCGTTTTTCACCTAAAATCCGCCCAAAATTCCTCTCTTCTGCCTTGTAAAAAGAAAATGGGTTTCTTTACGCTAATGTTTCAGATTTGAGCTTTTTCTTGATGAATGTGGGTTAGATTTTTGTTATTTGTTGTTGTATCTAGCCTAGGGGAGGCCGAAATTGTGATTGGTTTGGTGTTTTGGAAGAAAATGGATGTATGTTGATTTTTGGATGTGTAAATTTGGGTTAATGGAAAAATGTGTGGTTTTGATGTTGTTTGATGAAATGGGTACTAGATTCATGTTTAGAGGACTGATTAGAGACAATGTGGGTAGGTTAGAACGTTGGGTTTCAATCGGTTTGAGATTTGGGATGTTTTGGTGTTGTTTTCTGCCTAAAGGACCAAAACTATAATTTTTCATAATTCTAAATATATTGAGGACCAAATCTGATATTCTGACTTGCAAGTAGAGGACTAATTTGGGGATTCTGACTTTTTGGAGGATTGTTTAGTAGTTTGAGAATATTTTGGGACTGATTTATAATTTTCCAAAATTTTTAGGACCAATTCATAATTTGCCAGTCTTGGGGACTAAACGATAATTTTTCAAAAATTGGGGGACTCAACTGGAATTTCATGTAGATTCCAATTTTTGAAGCTTCGATGTTTGATCTTCGACTAAAATAGGATTTTCGTCATCGGATGACTATCTGCATCTTCATTTGAATATCATGCATTCAGTACAACCATAGTACCAATATTCCACTGTGATTGTTTCTGATGTGTTATTGTTTCTGATCATTATTTCAACTTCTTGTTCGTGTCAGCATGATCAGCCGCCAGATAGTGGTGTCTGACCAATTTGCTTAGATATCTAGGTGAGTAGATGACAGTTTCAGATACATAGGACGTGTCTCAAAGCTCTATATAGTTTTTGATGAGCTGGCTATATTTCAAAATTGGACTTAATAAAGGAATGGCCAATTAATAATCAGTGAACTTATTCTGAACTTGGATATATATTATGAATATATATATTTTCACTGTTTTTGATAAGATTTTGTTGCAAGAGTTATTTTTTTTGATTTAAAATGTTATATATATATATATATATATTGTTACAAGAAACATGTTCTACGTAGGGCAAACATAGTCTTTGCTATACCAATGTACAGTCAATGCCTAGTTACCAAGGTATGGTGGTAACCGTGTGTCTGGCCAGACACATGAATTCATTTTTTATTTGTAGCAGAGTCCACAATCATCATTGTTATTGGTGCTACGAGCACATCATTGTTATTGGTCCCATACCACTTGTACTATGTTTTTTTACCGATATTGTTTTTGTTCTTATGCTTATGAGCAGGTTGTTTGCTTTCGTTTTGAATATTTTTGAAATGGTTTTCAAAAGACATCTATCTATTTAGTGTGTATACATATGTATACTTATTTATACTTACGTATGGCATCTTCAAATTATTTTCAAAACGGTCTTTGTGAGGCACGTGTGAGGCAATCTGGATTGTTGTTCCTGACTAGGGATTCTTAACCTTTTGTCTCTACTAAATTTTCAGGTGGATAGTTTTTGGCTTTAGCAACTACACCGCATCTTGGTTCCTAGTGAGACATCTTTTGGTTAGTGGTCCCTTTTGGCCGGGCTCTTCTGTTTCTGATAAAGTTCCACACCGAGATGTTGTAGGGTTACTAGGTTGCCATTTTTGTATTTTGCTACACTTCTACTAATTTTACTCATTGACATTTTTTTGACATATATATACTCACTTATATTCGTTTATTATAAATATGTTTTATGTTTCATATGTTTTCGAATAACTGATGTTTTGATAAATAATTTGTAAGTTGGGTAGTGTTTCTGCTCATCGAGGCTTGTGCAAGATGAACTGGACTTTCTCAGATGGTTCGCCTCATAAGCTGGTCATTGTTTGGAAATGAGATGTGACAACATGTAACGCGTGTTAATGCTTTGCAGCGCATGTCATTTTTCTGATGAAATTTGGTGAAACACTACGTTTTGACAGGAGGGTTTATAAATACCCCTCCCTAACCCCTTCCGTCACTCTCCGCCACTTTTCACTCTCTCTCACTCTCAATCCATTTCTAGACGTCTGCCACTTTTCCTCATTCATTCCTTATCATCTCTACGGTAAGATCATGCTTCTAATATCTTATTTTCGTTCATTTCATGTATTAATATCAGAATTTGCATTTTGGCCGAATTTGAAATGGGTTTCAATTTTCGGATGATTTTTTATGATTTGATGTTAGAGGATGCTAAGATAGGCTATATGGAACTTTAATGAACATGATTCAAGCCTTGAATCATTAGATTTAATGAGTTCTTGAATGGGCTAGGGTTAGATTCGAATTTTTGATAAAAATCTGAGATTTTGAGTTTTTTTTTTTTGAAAAACCAACTATAGATTTGAGTTCCTGATGTTGATTAGGACCAATGTAGGTAATTAGATTCGATTTCTATTGGTTGAATCGAAAGTTGGACCATTTGTGAAATTTGTCATTTTGAGGACTAAATGATATATTTGCCATTTAGGGACTAGAATAAAATTTTATATATGTTTGAGGATTAATTTAGATATTTTGAGAGTCTATGAAGACTTATATGTTATTTTGGGGAGTTGAGACCAAAATATTATGTTGGGATGTTTTGGGGACTAGTTGGTAATTTTTCAAAGTCCCGGGGACCAATATGTAATTTTACAGCGAGGTCAAATGTTTGGTTTATTATGTTAGACTTGTACCCAAAATGGATTTTTGGGATTTTTCTAAGCGTTTAGGTTTGCATATGCATTGGCACGTGTTTTGGTACAAGCACAGCACCATGTGCTGATTTGTTTCAGAAATGTCTGTTCGAGAGTTGCTTGGTTTTCAAGGAGACCAGTCATTCACTGGCGGATCGTGCTCTGGATTATTTGCTGCATCCAAGTGAGTGTGGTAGAACTTTAGATATGTAGGTTGTGTCCTCCGAATTCTATATATGTTTTTGCTGTGTTGACCTCGGTATGTAATTTGGAATAATTAATGGATTGAAAATCCTAAAAATCTGATGTATGTGAAAACCCATATTGCAGAAACTCAGTGTTCTCTAAAAATGATTTTGGTTTCTGAAATAAATATTATGATTAATATTTATTATGATATCTGCCATGACTACTCTGTTTTGGATTTTGAGAAAATATTCTAGTGTGAATATTTTGTTTGAAATAAGTAGTTGTTTCTGAAAACAAAATATTTTTGCAATAAATATTTCTTCTGAAAGTTTGTTATCATTTTTTGGAAAATAATGTTTGTTTCCGTATGCTATATGTTGAGCCTTTTAATATATATATATATATATTTGAAATGTTTCAGTAAAACATTTTGATTTGGGACACACCACTATAGAGTAGCGTAGTTATGATATGCAAATGTTGTATCAATTGCCTAAGTGACTATACATTATGCGTGAGTGGCCTATACTTGCCTTAATGGCTATACCATGGTGCTTGAGTGACTAATCTTCGCCTAAGCGGCTATTATCGAGTTCGGTTGAATCCTTGTGTGTGATCTCTAGTCCTTTTCTGAAAATGTTTTGAACTACTATCTGAAAATGTTTGGAACTATCTCTGAAAATACTTTGTTATTTATTCTCTGAAAATAAATTTGGAATTTCTCTCTGAATTATTCTGATTATTTATCTCTGAAAATATTTGGTACTTTTCTCTGGAAATATTTCGGGCAAATAAACATGACTTGGAAAAATATTGAAGGGAAAGATATTTTGGCTATTTTGAATTTGGGAAATTAAATATTTTGTTTAATTTCTCTATTTAATAAACCTTGATAATTGTTTGATGTCTGCCTTGTGTGCAAAGGATTGCAGAGTGGATTTTTTAACTAAATTATCTATATATAATAGTGTGTAGATATATATATATATATATATATATATATATGATAGTATTTGGATATATACGTGCATGTGATAGTTTTCAAAAATATTTTCAAAACATTTTTGAGCAGCTTGAGTTGCTCTAATGTGTTATCCACTCACCAGGGATTCTTACCCATTTTCTTCTTCCTATTTTTGTTTTACTTCACTTTTTAGGTGATCTTGATGGTGGTCTTTTGATTCTTCCACGCTCAGTAAGTGCCCTATTGTCCGGGATGAGTTTATGTTATGTTAGTTGCTCCACAACGATTAGTGGGTTATGTTATGTTAGTTGCTCCACAACGATTAGCGAATATTTAACGATTTCATTTAAATTACTTATTTAGTATTTGGTATTATTACTATATTTTTATATTCGAGATATTACTTTTTCTAAAACTTAATATCTATATAACATTTTAATATGATTAATAAGGCGGCTAATAATATGAATTTGGGTATATGTATGATCATTGAGGCTTGTACGAGATGGGTCGGGCTTCCACAGACGATATCAGAGCGTTAGGTTTCGTATTGTCTTGGTCGATTGTGGAGCTTAGGTATTTTTGATCAAGTCATTCTAATTTGACTCCGTATATCTCTGAGTATTTGTTTTGGTATACTGGTCTGAGTATTTTTGTTGGTACTGTGGCAATAATGTGTTTGACATATGCATACGTTTCATTTGTTTGTTATCTGTAGTTATGCTTTGACGTAACAGAAGACCTAGTGAGGTCGCCAAGCGAGATTGCCACTCAGTCATTAGTGGGTTAGCATGACTCATTTAGTGTGCCAAGGGACGTTGTTCCAGCACATCAGCCTTATACACCACATATGGCTCAGTCTGCCTTTTTTGATTGCTTTGCTCAACTCCTTGATCGTTTTGAGCACTTTGCTCTTGGTCAGCTAGCCAGAGTTCAGCCAGCAGCAGCTGATCCATCTGTTGCACCTGTTGTACCAGAGGTTGATGATGGTACCCGTCCGATAAGTTTTCTGAACTCGAACCACCGAGATTTGAGGGCACAATGGGTGAAGACCCAAATGATTTTGTCCTTGAACTTGAGCATTGTTTCGATGCTCTAAACTACACCGACGACGTCGAAAGGATTAGATATGCATCATTTCCTCTGAGAAGTCATGCCACGGTATGGTGGCAAGGTTTTAAGAAACGAGGTGGCATAACCTGGGCAGAGTTCAAGAATGAGCTTGTACTTTCTATTCTTCCTCCAAGTATTACGGATAAGCAAGCAGACGAGTTCAATAATTTTCATCAGGAGCAGGGGATGTTTGTGATTGAGTATGAGGGGAAGTTCAAAGATCTTAGTAGGTATCCACCAGAGGAGTGTCATATTGAGACGCATTGGCGAGCCAATTTCAGAGGGGTTTGTTGCCATGATATGGGAGATTGGTAGGAGCTCCGAGACTATAGACAATGGAAAAGATTGTTGAGGCCGTGAGAGCCATTGAATATGTCGATCAGAGATATCTAGAGGAAACTCTTAAAAAGAGTAGGACTAGAGGATCAGTGATTGGCCATTATAGTCGAGGTCAGAGTAGTCAGTCTGAGCAGAGATACAGTTTCTCCTCAGGACGGAAAAGATAGTATGGTTATAATTAGAATGTTGATGTGGTACAGTCGATTGTATGTATCTGGTTTTAGAGCAAAGCTCCGAGTGTTAGAGGCACAAGGAAAGGCCCAATTCCTTGGTGCGGTAAGTGTGAAAGGAAATAGCTTGGGCAGTGCGGTAAGCCAAAATGCAACTGTTATTTCTGCAGGCCGTCATGCCATATGATAGCTGAATGTCCCCAACGACTTGTTGTTGAGTCTCAGACAGGACAACCTAGTGCCTCAGGATCCTCTGAGGGTAGGTGTCGGGGTCACATTCCTTTTGGCTATGATAGCATAGTTGGAGGAAGTAAATCTTAATTGTAACTCTTTCTATTAATGAAACTTCTGCATATTTCTGAGTGTAAATTTTGGAACTTTGGTGTACTTTTGTAATTCTCTGTATGAATCTCTTTGAACCTCTATGTATTTCGGTATGCTTTGGCATAACCTTTAAACTTCGGTGAATTTCCTTATGTTTCTGCATATCCATTTGAACTTTTGTATGCTCTCGAATGTATATTGTTTGATTATGGTGTAGTACATTATGTTGTACATCACATTTTATTGGATATGTTTGGCTAGTGATATATTCGCTAGAAACCCTTTGACGCTCTATCATTTTTTAGTATCTATGTCTTAGCTAATCTGTATCACATGGTTGTGTGATTGCTATAGTTAAGCTTGAGTTGGAAGTTAACACTAAGGTGTTATATGTAAGAAAATATGATGATATCCTCAATATGAATTGGGTTGTAACTTGGTAAGTTACTTTGAATTGCTTTGATTAACGAGTGTGCTTTTGATCACCATGTCAAAGCAAATTTTGTTGTCACAATAAGCATGTCGGTGGTTAAGGGCTATGACTAAAAAAAATGGGTTTGGAAGATGCATCAGGATCTTCTCTCGAATGAGAAGTGGATTCATGATGAAAGTGTAGTATAACTTCGAATCTTTAGTGGTTTCACCATATCAGATGATCCTAGTGGAATCAAAAGAAGTCGGAGTTCTATCTAAGGAATGTTTGTTGTTTCTTTTGAAGAGACAAAGACATGGGGAGTTAGTTGTATGATCCAAGTCATACGAACAAAACTTAAGAGATGTTGAAAAGTATTTGGTGAGTGTACCAATGTTGCTTCACCCTAGGTTTTGAGAGTTATGTGATGTACTCTGATACATCCAGAGTTGGTTAAAGTTAGGAGGTATTATTTGGTGTAAGAGTTTTGATAACTTAGGATGTGATCCAAGTCTGATTTTAAGTATGAGGATTGATTTCTGAGTTCAATTCATTTAGACTCTGAACTTGATTTGTTAGAAGAGTAAATTCTAGGAATCTCTTAAGCCATCTTTGTTGATACTGTCTGTATATGTTCTGTCTTTTATGCTCTGTGACTGTAGTTGGAGTTCGATTTGCAATTACTGTCTGAATTTTATACCTCTGTTAGATAATATCTGGTACATTCTCTTTTACTCTTTTACTATCTGTTAGAACCTCTACAGTTTGATCTTTGATATGTGTTTGAGATTATGTCCTCTGACATATAATTCTTTGGTTTTGAGAATATGAATTTTTGACTCTCTGTGCATTGCATTGTCTTGTATTTTTGATAATTCCTTGATTCAGCAAGGTATCTGCTATAGAAGGTTGTTTAGCAAACAACCAAACTTTGCCTTTGGAGTTTCCACAGAAATGGGTTGGGAAGAAGAAAATGAGAAATGGGTGAAACACTAATCATCAAATCAACCAAATTCTGTCCAGTGTCAGTTGAAGTTCTGAAGGGACTTTACCTTGATGAGCGGCATGTAAGAATCCATGCTTGTCTGATTCTGATGAATTATAAGTTTGTACCTTTGTCTTTGATTCTGCATGGTATGCATTCTTTCTGTCCGTCTGCATTTTTGGGTATAAGTTATCTATAACGTTAGCTGAGTGTTATTCAGCTTTTCTGTGGCTGATCTATTACGGCTATAGATTATGATATGATTTGGAGATCTTTGTTGATTCTAACACTTGGGCATTAGAGTTTGATTGAGGATTAGAATCATGATACCATTCTATACACCTCTGTAATCCTTTTGATATGAAGCTTCTGGAAATTTAAGGACGAATTTCTTTTAAGGGGAAAGTATGTAATACCCCGTCCCTTCCTGTGAATCTCTATGTAGCTTTATGTTCAATTCCAACAAGGCCTTTGTAGAACCCCGTTCAATTTCGATTGAACTTTCTTTGATGTTAATTTAAATCTCAACCTCTCAGACTATGTTCTAATGTTTAAGATTGTCCATCGATGATGATTTGCAAGTTTGGAGTGTTAGATTTGCTCCATGAGTGTTAGAGTTTGAGTTTCTAAGTTAGAGACTTGTTAGAAGTGGGAAATTTTGCATGAAATACGTCCAGGAGGCCGTCTATGCTCATAGACTGAGTGCAACACATGTTGATCATCTTCTCAGTTTCCACCAGGAGCTGGGGAGGCCGTCAACGCATGTTGTGCACTCTGCAACACACGTTGAAGATGTGTAATGTGTGTTGATGCTTTGTAACGCACATTAATGACCATTTTTATGCTAAAATTTGGTGAAACACTGCATTTTGACATGAGAGTTTATATATACCCCTCCTCAACCCCTTTTGTCTGTCTCTGCCACTTTTCAGTCTCTCTCACTCCCAATCCATCTCTGGACATCTTCCATTGTTCCTCACTCATTCCTTATCATCTCTACAGGTAAGATTTTGCTTCTAATCTCTTATTTTCGTTCATTTCATGCATTAATCTCAGAATTTGCATTTTGACTGAATTTGAAATGAGTTTCAATTTTTGGATGATTTTTTATTATCTGATGTTAGGGGATGCTAGGATAGGCTAGATGCAACTTGAATGAACATGATTCAAGCCTTTAATAACGAGATTTGATGAGTTCTTGAATGGATTAGTGTTAGATTCAGATTTTTGTTAAAAATTCTAGATTTTGAATTTTTTTTGAGAAACCAATTATAGATTTGAGTTCCTGAGGTTGATTAGGACCAATGTAGGTGATAAGATTCGATTTCTATTCGTTGAAATGAAATTTGGACCATTTTTGAAATTTGTCTTTTCGAGGACTATATAGGATATTTGCCATTTAGGGACTAGAATATAATTTTACATATGTTTGAGGATTAATTTAGATATTTTGAGAGTCTATGAGGACTAATATGTTATTTTAGGGAGTTGAGACCAAAATATTAAGTTGGGATGTTTTGGAGACTAGTTGATAATTTTCCAAAGTCCTGGGGACCAAAGTGTAACTTTACACTGAGGTCAAATGTTTGGTTTATTATGTTAGACTTGGGCCTGAAATGGATTTTCTGGATTTTTCTGAGCGTTTAGGTTTACATATTCATTGGTTCCTATTTCGGTACAACCACAATACCATGTATTGATTTGTTTCTGAAATATCTATTCCAGCATTGCTTGGTTTTCGAGGAGATCAGTCATTCACTGGTGAATCATCCTCGGGATTATTTTCTCGGCATCCAGGTGAGTATGGTAGCACTTTAGACACGTAGGTTCTGTGCTTCGAATTCAATACATGTTTTTACCATGTTGACCTCGACATGTAATTTGGAATAATTAATGAATTGAAAATCCTAAAAATGTGATATATGTGAAAACCTTTGTTGTGGAAACTCAGTTTTCTCTAAAAATGATTTTGGTTTCTGAAATAAATATTATGATTAATATTTATTATGTTAGTTTCTGTGAGCACTATGTTCTGGATTTTGAGAAAATATTCTGGTGCGAATATTTTGTTTGAAATAAGTATTTGTTTCTGACAACTAAATATTTTCTCCAATAAAAATTTCGTCTGGAAATTTGTTATCATTTTTGGGAAAATGATATGTTTGTTTTCGTATGCTATTTGTTGAGCCTTTGAATATATAAATATTTTTGAAATTTTTCAGTAAAACATTTTGATTTGGGACGCCCCGCTACGGAGTAGCATAGTTATGATGCACCGATGTTGCATCAATTGCCTAAGTAGCTATACATTATGCCTGAGTGAACTATACTTGCCTTAGTGGCTATACCATGGTGCCAAAGTGGCTAATCTTCGCCTAAATGATTATTACCGAGTTCGATTGACTCAATGTGACTGATCTCTGGTCGCCCTCTGAAAATGTTTTGAACTACTCTCTGAAACTGTTTTGAAAAACGTACATATCAGATTTTCATGCTTTGACTCTTCCTCAAAAGGCAGGACTCTTTTTTGAAACCGTGTAGATTAGGAAGTGTCCAAGGATCAAAATCTGATCTACACGTTTTTAAAAAAGAGTCATGCCTTTTGAGGAAGAGTCAAAGCATGCAAATCTGATATGTACATTTTCAAAAAGAGTCTTGCACTATTGAGGAAGAGTCCAAGAATCCAAATCTGATCACATTTTTAAGATAGAGTCTTGTCCTCATATAGATAACATCAACATGTTGACATGAAAAACATACAACCACTTGTCGATTATAGAGCCAGCCACATGTCAAAAAATAGAGTGATTTACTATAGGTTTAGTAATTAGTTATATGATTGATGTATCTTTTAAAGCCTTACATGATTGATGTATCTTTTAAAGCCTTACAAAGAACAAATTGAGAATTTGGGTAAAGAAAACAAATGTAATGAAAGAGTCCTAATCATTCAATCAATTAGCATTTTAAATATTTTGTAGACTAATATAAACAATATGATAAATTAAATTAAATATTACTCATTCGTTGAACAATTAAATTTAGTTCATATTGTACACCTAAAGTTTATGTTGTGTACACCTAAAGTATAGGGTATATACCACAGTGTTGTACACATTTGTACACTTTAAATTTCATGTAATGTACATCATTGTACACATAGATTTAAGTGTACAAAGGTGTACAACATGAACTTTAGGACCAATGGGTACAAAGGTGTATAACATCAACTTTAAGACCAATAGTTTGGGTGTACAAAAGATGTACAACATCAACTTTAGGACCAATAGTTTGGGTGTACAAAGGGTTTAAGTGGTTTCATTGTAATAACATTTTAATTAATGTTCAAGAAATAATAGCATTTTTCATATTAGACATTTAGACTGCTTAATATCTTTCAAGCAACAATATCATTTAGTATATTAGAGGTACGTGTCATAGTATATTAGAAGTTTCGGGTATATGCTATAGTACATTATAACTTACAAAAAGTTTAGAGTATATACTATAGTATATTAGAGGTTGAGAGTACTGACTATAGTATATTACAGTTTAGGGTATAAGCTATAATACATTAATACTTTAACTAATTCTTTAGCTGCACAAAGCTGTATGGCATGAGAGATTTTTATAGTTTTGATTTAGACATTTAAGTGGCTAATAAATAATAATACTTGAACTAATGTTCAAGAAATACTAGTATTTGTGTATTAGACTACTTAATGTCTTTCAAGAATACCATTTAATGTGTATTTTACTTAATTAACATTTAGTGTGTACTAGTTTAATGTATAAAGTTTATGGTATCGTATATAACTTTGCAAATAGCTTAATTGAGTTTATAGTATAAAGTTTATAGTATTACACCTTTGCACACCTCAATTTCATATAGTATACACCTTGGTGCGCCTTATTTTTGTTGAATCAATTCAGATTCACTATGAGAATTCCTTCTAAGTTTTGATGATTTAACAAAACACTTGAAGCAGTTAAGCTATGCATGTAATAGACCCTTCTAAGCATGCTGAAGACTGTCCTAAGTGCTTTAATTTATGATTTGTGCACATTGATCATACTGGAGAAATTTTGGAAGTTCCAGAATGGACATTGAGTGCATATATATATATATATATATATAATGCACGTAGTATGAATAGTATGCGCATAGAAGTCAGTGTTATGCGCATAATGAAGCAACACCAGAAGACAATATACTTGTCTGGATGATGCACCATACTACGCACGCGAAAGAATATTTTATGCACATAGATTAGTCCTTGATGAAAATTGAAGAAAGCTCACAGGACAAGTTATGCCACATTTAAACAAGTGCAACGCGCATAAAATGCTCAAGTCAAATTCTCAAGAGGATTATGCTACACACGTAACACTTTGTACTACACACATAGACGGGGCCCAGAATGAAGACAAGTTCAATTCACGCCTTGGGAATTTAATTCAAAAGGAGAATATTATCTGACAGCTAAAGTTGGTGACAACTGTGTCAGACGTGTTGGTGCTAGACGTGTTGGTGTTAAGCACGTGACAAAAAGGTTACGCATGTAAATGAGGCTGAGGTGGACAAACTGGCGAAGCTAAGACTCTCCTCAAGATTTCAATTTGAATATTCTCTGACACATTCCCGTACAGAATCAAAGGTGTGATTTTTGAAAACTCGTCAATGCACGTAGAAGAACATGTTGAGAGAGAAAAACAGAAGTACTATGCACGTACAATAATATCAATGCTCGTAGTAGAATTGTGAATGAGATAGCAGCAAACATAATTAGTATAGTGCATGTAGAAAGAGGTATCCCGCTCGTACTACTACGATGAAACCTATACTACGCTCGTACTACCTATGGTACGCATGTAGTAAGGTTTGACATCATCAATTTCAGTGTTTTGCATCTCTCTCACAACGGCTATATTCTATTTCTTAACAGCTATTTGGAATTGGAAGAATAAAAATACCTTATGGTACATCACATAAGAAATACACCACTCTTGAGTATTCTTTCCTACAACATCCAAGCATTAAATTATTTATTTTGCTTACTTTCATTGATACAAGTTCTTTGTTCTTAAATTGTCTATTATCACAGCTTGTATCACTGGTTTAATCATTGTGGTGAGTGTTAGTTAATCATCTTTGTAAGAGTGATTGTCAGAAGGATCAAGGGTAGATCCTTATGGTGGTTTTTATTCTTGAATCGGGATCAAGAAAGTTGTAAGAGTTCTCACTTGGCTAGAAAGTGAAGTTGTAATCTCTGTCAAGATTGTTAGTGGAAATGCTAAATGGTGATACTTAGGGAGTGGACATAGGCATCAAGTTGTCCGAACCACTATAAATTATTGGTGTTCTTACATACTCGCAATTTACTTTGGAATAAAATTTCAAAGCTACTCATACCACAATAGTCAACCCTCATTCTAGTGTGGTTATTGACTCTACAATTGATATCAGAGCTTGGGCACTTATTTGAAGCGGCTTAACATCCAAAGAGTCAAAGATCTGTGATGGCTTTGAATGTGGGAACACACACCAAAGGTCATACAATAAATCGTCTTCCCTTCTTTGATGGCTCTAACTTCACTTCATAGAAGAAAAGGATGACTATCTTCATTCAATCCATTGATATTGATATATGAAAGGTAATTATGCTTGGTCCCAAAATTCCTAAGAAAGAAGACTGCTCTCTCAAGGATTATAAAGAATTTGTTGATGATGATTGGAAAAAATTCCATTAAAACTCAAAAGCAACTCAATTTTTGTATTGTGCCTTGAATCTTGAAGAGCACACCAAAATATCTTCTTGTGAGAATGCTAAGGAGATATGAAAAATGTTGGTGGTGACTCATGAAGGAACTACTCAAGTCAAGGAGACAAAGATTAATATGATATTGCAAGACTATGAGTTGTTCTCAATGAAGGAAGGAGAAAGTATCACTAGCATGCTTGATCAATTTTCTAAGATCACCAATGGTCTTGCTTCTCTTGGAAGACCAATTTCTAGTAGTGCTAAGGTGAAGAAAATCTTAAGGTCACTAAAAAGAAATGAGATGTAATAGTTACAACTATTATGGAATCAAAGGATTTGAATAAGATGGAGTTTAGTGCTTTAATCAGTTCTCGCATCAACTATGAGATTGTGTTGAAAAACCGAAACTCCAAAGTGAAGCCAAAAGAGAAGAATTTAGCTTTTAAGGCTAATGAAGCAATTAGTGATGATGAAGAAGAATATGAAGAGTATGAGGAAGATGAAGAACTTGCTCTCTATGTAAAGAATATAAGAAAATTTGAATCCTTATTACAAAGACGGAAGACGGATATGAAAAAAGGAACCAGAGATGACTACAAGAAGAAGAGTGATGATTCTTGCTACCAATGTGGCAAACCCAGTCACTATGCTAAGGATTACAGAGTTTCCACTTCTAGATCACAATTTGATAGGATCAAGAAGAATGAAGTCCTTGTCGCTAGTTAGAGTGATGAGGAAGATGACAACGAGGTCAAGAAGGAAGTCAACCTTGCTCTTATGGCTCAAAGCTCCTACTCAAGTGAGGAGAAGGATAATGAGGTAAACAACTCTTCTCACAAAGAACTTGTTGATGCATTTGAATCCTTGAATCATGAATTTGAAGAGATTTTCAAGCTTAATAAAGTTAAGAAAAAATGCATCTTTTGAAATTGAAAATGATATTTTAGTTAACAAAATCAAAGAGCTTAAAAATGTCTCCAAAGATCATTCATATTGTCTAGTTGAGTATGAAAAGTTGAAAGATGAAATTGATAGAATTCAGAAAGTTTGAGAGAATGCTTTCATTACAAAGATTTTCATTGTCCAAACATGGTTTAGGTTATGATCCCTTTGATAATGAATCATCCTTATTAAATAAGTTTTCAAACAAAAATGAAAATGATTCTTTAAACTTAAAATTGCCCAAATGCACTAGTTGCTTGAAAATTGGACATATTGCATATTCTTGTTTAAGTTCAAAAAGGACTATAAAGGTGAAGAAGATATGGATTCCTAAAGGAACCATTCTTCCAAACTTGGTTCATGTGACTATCACAAAAGGACCCAAAATTTCTTGGCTACCAATGAAATCAACCAAAATTTCTTTTATAGGTACAACTCAAGAATAAAGTATCTTCTAGAATGTGGTACATAGATAGTGGATGCTTAAGGCATATTAGTAGAGATAAAAGTCTATTTGTTGAAGTTAAAATAAAGAATCATGGACATGTTACATTTGGTGACAACAACAAAGGTAAGATAATTGGTATTGGCAAAATGGGCAAGAAAACTTTTCCAACCATTGATAATGTTTACTTGGTTAATGGTTTACAACATAATTTATTAAGTGTCTCTCAATTATGTGATATGGATTATGATGTGAGATTTGAATCATCACATTGCACGGTTTTAAAAGATGAAAAAGTTGCATTTGTTAGTTTTAGGCATGGAAACATTTGTTGTGAATTTGAATGATGCATCTTCTTTTAATGAAAAATGTTTGATGTTCTTAGATGAAAATGTAATTTTGTGGCACAGAAGACTAGGTCATGCACCATTGCCTTTGATTTCAAAGCTTGTTAAAAATGATGTTGTTAGAGGTTTATCCAAACTTCATTTTTCAAAAGAGCAATTATGTGAACCATGCATTAGAGGTAAACATGCTAGAGGTTCTTTTAAAGCAAAGAAAGATATTTCTATATCTATGGTGCTAGAACGCATCCATATGGATTTGATTGGATCATCTAGATATTTTAGCTTAGGTGGTAAATTGTACACCTTGGTGATTGTTGATGATCTCTCAATATTTACATGGGTTAGATTCCTTACAAATAAAAGTAATACCTTTAATGAGTTTTCTAAGTGGTGTACAATGGTTCAAAATGAAAAGGAAAAATCTATCATTGCCATTATAACTGATCATGGAGGAGAATTTGAGTCCAAACGTTTTGAAGATTGTTGTGACAAGCTTGGAATAGAACATAACTTTTCAGCACCAAGAAGTCCTCAACA
Source organism: Flueggea neowawraea (assembly GCA_948243855.1). NCBI lineage: Eukaryota > Viridiplantae > Streptophyta > Magnoliopsida > Malpighiales > Phyllanthaceae > Flueggea > Flueggea neowawraea. The sequence goes on from CAODLS012790477.1 coordinate 25,721, forward strand.
AAATGGAGTAGTAGAAAGAAAAAATATATCTTTGGCTGAAATGTGTAGAGCAATGCTAAATGATTATGATCTACCAAAATACTTTTAGGTCAAGGCTATGAACACCGCTTGCTACATTATCAATCGAGTTCATCTGAGAAGGGACCAAATGAAAACTCCTTATAAAATATGGAAAGGTAAGAAACCTAACATTTATTACTTTCATCAATTTGGTTGCAAATTGTTTATATTGAATAATGGCAAAGATAACTTAGAAAAATTTGATGCTAAATCGGATGTAGGAATTTTCCTTGGTTACTCCACTAATAGCAAATCATATAGGGTGTCTAACTCTAGAACAAGAGTTGTTGAGGAATCTACTCATGTTAAATTTGATGATATGATCTCACCCCTAGGAAAGGTAATTGTTGATGATGATGTAGTTGTAGATGATCATGGCTTGCAAAAAGACTTGGAGGAGTTAAACATCACAAAAGAATCACCCAAAAATCATGAAGGTACATCCACTTAACTTCCAAAGGATTGGACAAGAGTAAAAGATCATCCAAAAGATCAAGTAATTGGAAACACTAGAGAATGAGTTAAAACTAGAAGAGCCTTGAATGGGTTTCAAATCAATTATGCATACATATCCATTATTGAACCAAAGAATACAAAAGAAGCTTTAAAAGATGAATGTTGGGTTTAAGCTATACAAGAACAACTCAGTCAATTCAAGAGAAGCAATGTGTGGGAATTAGTTCCAGCTCCTTAAGGTAAGACTGTCAGTGGAACAAAATGAGTGCATATGATCAAATTGGATGAAAATGTCAAATCGGTGAAAAATAAGTCAAGGTTAATAGCTCGAGGCTTCAACCGATAAGAAGGTCTTGATTATGAAGAAACTTTTGCTCCAATTGCTGACTTGAAGCTATTCGAATCCTATGTGTTTTTGCCTCACACAAGAAGATCAAGCTCTTTCAAATGGATGTAAAAAGTACCTTTCTAAATGGGGTTCTTCAAGAGGAAGTGAATGTAAAAAAATCTCTTGATTTTGAAGATCATGAACATCCCAATCATGTTTTCAAACTCAACAAAGCTTTATATTGATTGAAACAAGCACTAAGGGCATGGTATGAGAGGTTAAATAATTTCTTAATTCAAAATGGCTATGAAAGGGGCCATGTTGATAACACTCTCTTTATTAAGAAAAATAATGATGATATGCTTATTTTCCAAATATATGTTGATGATATTATATTTGGTGCAACTAAGCCTTCTATGTGCAAAGAATTTTATAATCTTATGAAGGGTGAATTTGAAATGAGCATGATAGGGGAGCTTACTTTCTTTCTTGGACTGCAAATCAAAAAACTTGGAGAGGGCATTTTCATTCATCAATCCAAATACACCAAGGAGTTATTGAAAAAGTTCAAAATGGATGGAAGTAAAGAAATGTCAACTCCAATGTCATCAACACTAAAACTTGATAAAGATGAGGAAGGGAAACCAGTGAATCAAAATCTTTATAGAGGTATGATCGGATCTCTACTTTACTTAACCGCTTCTAGACCAGATATTATGTTTGCTAATTGCCTTTGTGCTCATTTTCAATCAAATCTTAAGAAATCTCACTTGATTACATGCAAGAGAATCTTTTGTTATTTGATTGGATCTATTGGTTTAGGTTTGTGGTATCCATCATGTTTAGATTTTAACTTGATTGCATATAATGATGTTGATTTAGGTGGATGCAAATTGGTTAGAAAAAGCACTAGTGGTACATGTCATTTCTTAGGTGCATGTCTAATCTCTTGGGCAAGCAAGAAGCAAACAAATGTTGCTACTTATACTGCCGAATTTGAATATGTGGCTGTTGAAAGCTCTTGCGCTCAAGTTTTATGGATTAAAAATCAATTTCTTGATTATGGTATTGTTCTTAAGAGTGTTGCAATCTTTTATGACAATACAAGTGCTATAAATTTAAGCAAAAATCCTATTTTACATAGTATAACAAAGCATATAGAAATTAGACATCATTTTCTACATGATCATGTGCCAAGAGGTGACATTTGTTTGCAATTTGTGAGAACAAATGACCAATTAGCCGAGATTTTTACAAAACCTTTAAGTGAAAAAGGTTTTAATTCTATTAGATTTTGTTTAGACATGTGTAATGTGAATGATTTGTGATTGTGTTATGTTTTTATTGTATATTTGTGTTTACATTTATTTGCATTCATGCATACGTAAATATTAAAGTGATCAATGTGCAAATGAAATCACTGAGGATTGGAAGGTTTAGAATTTTGTCATTTGGTTTCTGCAAGTATATTGTGTGCGTTAGAGAAGGTATAATGCACGATATTCAACGTTTGCTGCCTCTGGACTCATCAGTGTTGGCTGCTATGCGCGTAGTACAGGTTGAATTTGTTTTGAAAAATCAGGTTTGGTGGTTTTGTAAACGTTGGTATGGGTACAAATCATGTAGTATTTAAGGCAGTAGCAGTGGTTCAACACAACTTGCAGTACGTACGTAAGTTGAATATAATGTACATAGTACAAGTGTCACTGTCATGACCCATTCCTGGGACCGTGACTGGCATACGAGGCGGATCGTCTATGGAAGCCCGAGCCATCTCGCACAAGCCTTCTAGAGGTTTAGAATTACTACCCATCATTTAATTTCCAAAACATTTATTGGAAAACATTTTTTATACTTAAAACAATTTATATATAACTCAATATATAAATGTAAATCAAATGTATAAAAACCATATACTCTAGTGAAATCAAATACAAAAAATATATCAGAGTATACATACAACCCCAACACCCCACAAAAATCTGGTAAGGAGCTCTACAAAATAAAAGAAGCTCAAACAATAGGCATTACTAACCAAAATGCCTCCTCACGGGTGTCTAAGATGCAGAAGGAACGTCGAAGCCAAAATCTGTGCACCTGGAAGATAGAATCATCCACAACAAAAAATAAAACGGGGATGAATCCCAGTGAGGAATAACACTCCAGAGAGCCTCATACGTGCCTCACAGAGTCTGTTTTGAAAAGAGTTCGCAAATACCACAAGCAATATTCATAGTATATATAAATATACACGCTATAGAATAATAGTCTTTCGAAAATCCATTTTGAAACCATTTACAATCACAACAAACAACATGCACCAAGGCGTATATTAAAATCATTTAAGATTTTAAATCATTTATTTTCATGTCAAAACATATACAGGCGATAAGGGACTAAACAGGTGTGATATGAACTCTGCCAACTATCATGAAACATATGGACTAGCCATACCGATGGGGTCTCGCCTCCACCGTAACAGATCATGTGTTGGATCAGGGCAACATGGCTACCGACAACCCTGGTAGCTGGGTTTTATCAGTCATTGGTATACCAAAGGCTACATACCTAGTAGCACAGGTGTCCCTACATCGAAAACCAAAACGTACTATCGTATACCACAAAATCATATCATGCAATCCAACACTTTAAATCATATCATCGATATATAATACATATATACCATTTCAAATTCAGATTCGATTATTTAACAAATAACCATTTTTATCTCAACCAATCCTTTAGATTAGTCATTTTCGGATACATTTATCCAACACATCAGAAACAAGTAAATAGAGTTCTAGACACAGCCAATGTGTCTGAAGATACTATTCACTCACCTGGCAATCCAAGCCAAAGCACCAGTCAAGTCCCACTCGTCGGTGGCTGCTCTCGCTGGCAATGACAGGAAGCTGTACACACAGTACATCACAATATATCACAATGTGGTACTGTGGCAAATACCCAAATGCATGATATGCAAATGTAAATGCAGACTCTCGAAGTCGCCCAAAATATAATCCGAAAGTGAATCTATCACTTCCAAGTCAAAATCCAAAATCTACG
>CAODLS012790649.1:0-14482 GCA_948243855.1 Flueggea neowawraea
TCTCTTTTCTTTGAATGTATTCTCACTTCCAAATGCAAGCATTTCTAAAACAGGAGCAGCTACATCCCATGGAAGAAACATTCACCTATTCAGAGAATAAGCCTAAATCATTTTTCACAACTGTAGGACCTAGAAAAACAATTCATGATATCTAGTTATTCAGCATTAAAGTTTCCACCCATTCATTTAACAACTGCTTGAAAAGAGAGATGTATACATAAAAAGCATTATGCAGGTCCACAGCACTTATAATTCAACAAAAAAGGAAAAGAAAATTGACAATGTTCTTTCACTTTAATTGAAATTACGCAAAGAACTAGCCAATAATTCAATGACAACAACATTTGCAATACTGAAGTAAACAGTTTCCTTCCATGAGCAACATTGAAACAGTTAGCATAAGAAAGTCATTATCAAACAACACCAAGATAAGAAATCCTTGAAAATATATATAATATGACAGATCTAAGTTTCTCACCAATAGCAACTTCATTTTTGTCATCTGAGTTATGAATACCCTCAATGTTAGAGTGATCCTCTGTTGATTGAATTCCATTTCCTGGCTCCACAATTAGAGGATCTGACTCATCCTTGCTATGCAATGTCCACTCCAAAGAATTGGAAGGAGAGTCCAATGAATGGCTTATAGGATGGAGATCATTGCTGTCCAGATCGTTCACCAAAGAACGAATAACAGGTAATGACTCCGCTAACCTCTCAATCAGTCCATCAGGGACACTAGGGACTGCAGGAATATCAATGGGAGCTGATGTAACCTTTGAGTCATCGGATGAAATTCCAAGATCAGATGATTCATTCTCTTCAATTGCGAAGGAATCAGATTCAACATTTGCACTGAATGCATTAATTGATTCTTTAGTGTCCTCTCTAAGTTCGGGACAATCTTTTTCCCCATCTACACAATATATTGATTCATTGAGTTTGGATTCATCAAGATCACTAAAAAAGAATTGCTCTTCCTCTGAACTCTCTGATACTGAAATACTAGTTGCTTTTGTCTGGCTGCAATTAATATGAAATTGTTCCAAGTCAGTAACAGAATTAAATAAAAGATAAAGCTCATTCCAGCTAGTTTTATACCAGGTATTCTCAAATTGAATTGGACAATCCGAATTGCTACAATTGGAAATGTTGCAATTTTGTGATTCACGAACTTTGAATAAACCAGATATGTGCGCAACACTAACTGCATGAGTATAGGATTCAGATATTGCCCATGGTACTTGGAGGTTCAACCCTTCATTTTGAGAATCATTATTGATAGCCTCAATACATTCAGTCTCCACTTCAAAATTCCCATTAGTTGTATTCTGAAAGGTGAGCTTCTAGCAGTCAGTACCAACAAAAATAGAAGGAATCAACTGTGTCAATTAAAGAACACGACTGTAGTTAAGATGCATAAAATGTGATTGAGCTCATCAAGGTAAAGAAATTCCCATGCACGAAGTTAGAATGATAATGCTTCATAAAACAAGGTCACTGCTTAAACAGCCACATATGGGAATAAATGCAAATTTAATTGGCTTGGCTCATTTAAAAACCTACATTAACTTTCCAATTGTGGTTGCAATATCAGCAAGTTGCTCAACTCAAAATTTTCGTGTTGTTAACTTAGTTGGAGCAATTCTCTTGTTTACCTCAAGGAATATTCAAAGAATCCTACACTGTTTAAAATTTCTTTTCAACTGACAAAAAGATAGATTTAATTACCTTAGGAAGTAGATCAGATGTCACATGGAAAGTGCCAGCAGCAAACGGCGATTCCCCAGCTCCTCCATTTTCGACATATAAAGTTTCATAAGTTTGTTCACTTGAGCCATCCAATCTGACTACTAAACTATCTGATGTCTCAACATGAATGAAGGATTGAGCTCTGTCACATCCACTTTCCTCAGCAGAAATGCCAAAACCTGCTGATGCAACATGAACATCATCTGTCTTATCACAAGTCTGCTCATCATCATATTTCTTGCCAGTAAATGCTTCATGCACATCGTGGACTCGTAAATCTAAGGTGTTGAACTCAGAGGTAAACCTATCCTCTGCCTTATCAGAAGCCCGCTCTTCATCAAACTTCTTGGCAGGGAATTCTTTGCACACGTCTGTAATTTGTGAATCAAGATCGGTAATCACAGAGGTAACACGCTCCACAATACCATTTTCACTTGCAATACGTGAATTGAAATCATCACTATTCTTCAATATTTCAGATATCACCTCACCATTTTCTTCCAAAACACCTTCACCTAACAAGGTTTCAGAAACTTCTTTCGTGCTACTTAAACTCAGCATTTCCACACTAGATTCCTCAATGGAACATTCCATATTCTCAAAGCCAACATGGGAAACGTTGCTGATTTCCTCCTTGGATAAACCACTTTCCTTGGCCAATACATATTCGCCCATGCCAGTTCCAAGAGCATCACACATAGGTGAGCCTGTCAGCTTCTGTTCATCATCAGTCAGCATCCCTCTATCTGCAGTAGTAGTACTCATGGTATCAGAAACACAAAGCGGCAAAGTACTATCTTTTCGTTTCCTAGAAGTTGCAAGATTAGTGGACCACTTTAATTCCAAGAGATTGGCGGCAATCTCAGCACGCTCCAACGAATCTGTCCGTATCACTTCACCACCAACATCTCCTTGATCAATGTCCTCCTTCAGAGACCTCCGTCCAAACATAAGACCTAATATCCTGGACCGACGGGAATTAGTCCTAGCAATGATCTTTCCATTGCTAGAATCAATCTGAACACTTGAATTTGATTGAGCACCGTCATAATTGTAACTATTGGATTTCATTGGCCTCCTGTTTTTCTGAGATTGCTCATCGGCCTCATCACTAGAAGATGAACGATACAATACAGACTCCCCTGATTCTCCTTCTTCCTCTCTGAGAAAGAATGCTTCTCCTCTTTGATTAAGATACATGTGGAAATCTGCCTCCACGCCATTGACACTGATGTTAACCACCTTCTCTCTAGCCTTTAAGACACCTTGGAATTTTCCGAACCGGACATACCAAGGCGACGACTTGAAAGTACCATCTGGCTGTTCCACGACAATGATATCCACAGCTCCACCAAAAGGGTGAAAAGGACCAGAGGCAGTGTACACGCCACGGGTGATATAGCTGCCTATTCTCCCTACAGCATACATCTTATTATGCAACTGTGATCCCCTGATCACAAATTCTCACAATTCAATCATAGCTTACCAACCCCACGAAATTGTGAGGCTTTTATCGCCTGAAGACTCCAACCTGTGAATTGAACTCAACGAACTTAATACTGGTATCCTACCTTAAAAAATGAAATTCTGGTAGAACCCAGATCAATATTCCGAATAAAGATCACAATAAATAACCCAAAATTGGCAAAAGCTCAGTACTTTGAATCCATAAATTAGACAAAAGGTAAAGAGACCCTTTGAATCACCAAGACAAACAAAATACCACTATGAAATCAAATCAGAGATCAAAAGATGCGGAACGAAAATAGCAATGATGATGTTTCAAATCGAAAATAATAGAAGCAAGCAACGAAATAGAAGCAATTGGCACAATAAAGGTATATTCTTTTTATATTATCCGAATAAGCCAAACCGTCTTCAGCATTAAAATCACGACAAGTCAAAGGGAAAAAAACAAGTCGTTTGTTTTTACCTTTGTTGTCATTTACAAACATTCAAAACTACTCCCGCAAGTCACATGCAGAACGAAAGACAACGCAAGTAACAATAATTAACAAAGGCGAGATTTTGAGACTGACCAATAGAAATGGCGATCGATCTCTAGAGAATCAAAGAAACGAAGAGAGGGATCGAAAAAGAAGTCTCCTTCCTGATGAGGATGATGTGTTGATGGAGGTGTCATGGTTGGAATGGTGGTGAGGCCGTTGGTGACACGTAAGCAGAGGTGGGCTACGAGAGAGAAATGCGTGCCACAGACAGGGCTACACAGGCCCATGTTTTTGCCGTTGCTTTCCGGTAGATAACTCCTCTCCTTTTCCTTAGACTTCAAACCTTAGCCAAACATAGACGCACCTCATGCATTGCATAAATACGGGATATTCATTTGAAGACCAGACTGTGTTCTCTGGTCGTTTCGAATAGCTAAATGTCCCTAGAATGTTCAATTAAAAATGGGGTTAATTTCCCTCTTGTCCCCGAGGTTTGGGCAGATCTTTGATATGATTCCAACTTTTTATAAAAATACTGTGTAAATCCTTAAATTTCATTTTGTTAGTCTATGTCAGTTAAATGTAACTGAAATGAACAAAATATCGTCTATTTTATCTTGTTTATTTTTGGGCTGAAAATTGTGCCACGTTAGTGAAACATACGTTTGTTTGTTGTTGTTTAGACAAACAGAGCTGCATAGGAGCCTTCTGAATGTGCGAATGCATAACACGGGCAAAGATTAGACCACGCCTAAAAAACGAATAAGGATTTAACCAAAAAAAGAAAAAAAAAACAACTTTTTTTTCTCTAAATTCTAATCCCACAAATTAATCCAATAAAAAAATATCTAGGCTAGGCCATTCATTAACAAAATTTGGCGGTATTAGTTTTTTTCGATTGAGATTACAGGTTTAATCGAGCCAAGCCGAACTTTAAAGTGTTCACGCTTAGCTCGACCAAGATGTTTCGAGATTGAGATTGAAGTCGAGTTTAAAATTTTGTTCAAATTTGGCTCGTCATAAGACTTGCGAGCTCATGAGCTTGTCGAGCTTGGCTCAACAAAGGCTTAAATAAAACTGAAAACGAACTTTGCTCGTTCAAATTTAGAAAAAAAACTCTAAAAAGAATACAATCAAGTTTAGGTTAATTCAATTAACTTATGTTAAGCATGTAGTCGGACCAAAAACTATTTAAAATTTCAACTTGTTTCATAAGTTCAACTTAATATTAGATCATATCCAAACATACTTGTACTTTTATTAGTATGGTCAATTAGTACAAGCTACACTTTGTCGATGTGGCCCAAATATTAAATATTATTTCAAATATCAACATTATTTTTTTTAACCTGGATAGGACCCAAAATACCATTAATTGAAACAAGATACAATAGTACAATGAATGTGTGAGACCGATAGGAATTAAAGCAAATACAAACTACCCAAATACATTGGTTTACAAACACTAGTAGGTCTAAAAGAATCATAGTTCCACCCACAACCTAACCAAATGCTAAATAAATAGCTAGCCCATTGGAAGAACCTACCTCTATTACTGGTCCTTATCAATAACCACACATAATGCATCAACATATCTTGAAGACAATTAAGGGTGTTTTTAGCACTACCCATAACAACATAACCTAGAAGCTTAGAATGAAGAGAAGCCAATGACCAGGACTCTTCACTTTTGTTGCCTCGAAGCCGGGTCAATTGAACACCCAGTAGGATAAAGAGCCCCAACAGATAACAGAGTGAAAGCTTAGCCTTCATAGCTTCACCTTCCAACCCTCCCTGAATCGGTTGAAACTCCACCTGAAATTCATTAAGGATAGATAAAATATACTCCATATTGGAGACCCAAGAACAAAAACCATAGAAAATACAACTAAGAACCTTGAAAGCCAACATATTATGCAAACCCATAATGGAAAACATTAAACAAGAATACCTAAAAGTAGAGTTGTTGCCGGTTCCGGAACCGCCAGTTTCGGTTTGTGAAATGTAAGAACCGGAACCAAATCGTGGTTTCTACGATTTGGTCTGGTTTCGGTTCAATTCGGTCCCGGTTTTAATCGGTTTTGACAGGTTCAACCGTCGGTTCGATTTCGATTCGGTTCCAGTTTGGTTCCCTCTTTTTTTTTCAAATTTTGTTTTTAATCCGTTATTTTATCCCGTCAATTTTTTTTCCGGTTTGTAAATTTTGTTATATTTAATAATTAACTATATTATCAATAATACATTGTATTCTAAAGATTTTTGTTAATAATTTTTGAACAAATTAACTATTCTACTAGTAATTACATTACATAATTTTAAATAAAATTAGAAAAAAAAAACTCATTAAATTTTATTAGATGCTCTCACTTATGACGAAGGAATACCGTGGTTACAATATCGAATTTAATTATATAATATAACTATACAACAATTAACAATACATGATAAATTAAAATACAAGTAAAAAAAAGAAAAAAACTAGAAACTTAAAATGACAAATTAAATTAGAAATTTTCTTAAAATGAATTTTAAAAATATAGAAACTAGAAACTCTTTCTCCCGCTCCCCTCTTATCTCCTTAGGTGAAAATTGGTTGAGTTTGACTCTTTTAAGTTACAATATTTTCAACTTCAAAACTTTCAAAATTTTTATTTCCACCAAATTTTTTCATTATTCTAAAATAAATATGTAAATATTAATTAAATGTAATAAAATAACTAAATTAAACTATAGTAAAAAAGTAGAAGGAATTTGAAAAATGTAATTGTAAAAAATAACTTTAAGAAATATAGAAAACGTAATTGTAATAATAAAATGTATCAATAATTAATAAGAGCAATTTATAGCAAAATAAATTTTTGAGAGAGTGAGAGTGTAGAAGAGATTGAAAGAGAATAAATTGTGTAAAATTAGTAAGAATGGGGTGGGGGTATTTATAAAGTTGAAAAAATTAAAAAAAAAAAATGTTGGAACTGTCGGTTGAACCGGCGGTTCAAATATCTGGTTCAAACCACCGGTTGAACCAGCGGTTCGACGGTTTATAAAAGAGTGGAACCGAAATCTAAACCGTAACTCTCCAGTTTTAATCGGCCGGTTCCGATTCCGGTTCGGTTCCGATTTTGACCGATTTTAACCGGTCTGGTTTCGGTTCGGTTCCAATTTTATAACTCTACCTAAAAAGGTCCCAATCTGGCTAGAAAGCCACCAAAATTTGTAGAAATCATAAGAAAGTAGGACCATAAAGGTCCTACTCTAGCTGTTGGCCAGCAAAAAAGGAGAAAAAAGCCCATGCGAAGTGGAGCATGTTCATCGAGAGAGAGAATTCTAGAAGGTGAAAACCAAATTGGTAGTTGGTAGTGTGTTTGAAGGTTAGAAGGGAAAAAGATTAAGGTAAGCATATTTTTTATAATTTAGACATAATTTATAAAAAATATGCTTACGTTAATCTATATAAACGAACCTACAAAAATTTCACAAAATTTTCAAGTGGAACTTTTGGATGTTAAGTTTGGCTCATTTATTAATTCAAGTTTAAAATCATATTCAAGTTCGGCTTGTTTATTAATGAGCCGAGTCACAAATGAACTGAACGCCTTTGAAGCTCTAAAATTGAGATAAACAAATGAGATCCATGACTTGTTTGGTTCAACTTTCCGGTAAGTTAATTCTTGAGAAGTAACTTTCCGGGTAGTGTGTGTCAGTTGTGTTTGGTTGGGAAAGAAAACTTCCCAGGAAGTCTGATTTTCTATGTTTAGTTGATAATCTCACTTCTCAAAAAGTTTGATGTAAATATTTATAATACCCTTCTTCTTAAACTCTATAAAAATAGTGATAAAAATAATATATCAAACAAAAAATTAAAATATTTTTACCATCATAAATTTTAAAATAAATTATCCAAACAACCTAATTTTAGCAAAATAAAAATACTAGAAAAAAAACCTAATTAGACAATATACCTTCGAAGATGCAGATGGAATTTTAATTTATTTCACATAACCCTAATTCACCTTCTGTTTCATTATAAAGTAATTAATTTTTTTTATAATTGTTTGAACTTGGTTTATTTCAAGACACGTAGAACTTTGATTTATTTTTCTTTGAACAAATTGATATGTTGTGAATGAAAGTAGTTTAAGGTTTTAAGGGTATTTTGGTAACATTGTTGTAATTACAAGTTAGAAAGTTGGACTTCTCAATTCTCCCCTTAAGAAGCTATTTTCTAATGTCAAAAGGAAGTTAAGTGTTTAACTTCTCAGGAAGTTCGACTTTCTTAGTGCAACCAAATAAAGAAAGTCTGCAACTTTTTGAGAAGTTATATTTCCTCCTCTTTCTAACCTCCAACCAAACAACCCCTAGTGTGGATCCTATATTTGATTGCTTTTGTTTGTGGATGGTGGCGCGTCAATGATGAATGCAAACTATTTCCGCCGGCCTGGGTGGGGAGGGAGCGGGGCGAAGGATTTTTATTGAATTAAAAGTTGGTGGAAATGTATGATGGTAGTAGGTTACAAACATATCATGTGCTTTTATTTTCTATTTTTTAAAATGTATATCATGTGCCTTCTTTTATTTTCCTCTTATAAGCTGTCTCCGTTACATACGACACGATACATATTAATGTGTGAACTCCATACATTCAGACACCAAAGTCTTTTACACTTGATCTTTCTTTTTTAACTTTTATTGTAAATTTGTACAAAAGTCCTACAAAATAATAATGTAAGTGATGATTCATGTCTTGAACTTGAACTTGGACAGCAAGCAGAAAAGACAAAGCCCATTACAAATATGTATGTGGGCCCTGTTTGTAGGGCCATTTTCGAACATATTACGCCAAAATTGTAATTTACAGATTTAGATTTTCACTTTTAATATTGTGACAAAAATTTGTAATTATGACATAAGTTTTATAAATTAGATAAAACTGTTTATTTTTCAGACTTGTTTATAACTTATTTATATGTTGTTTCTTATTTTAAAACTTGAATGTTGTTTACATATTATTGATATATTGTTTATAAATTGTTTATATGTTGAAAATAATATATAAACAAGATATCAATAACATATAAACAACAAAATCAACAACATATAAATTACATATTTATTTATATATTATTTTCAACATATAAACAATATATATATTGTCGATTTGTTGTTTAGGTGTTGAAAACAATATATAAACAAAATTACATTTTAAAAGTTGTTAATACATTGTTTATATGTTATTTTTAATATATAAAATATATAAATAAGATATCAACAATATATAATAACATTCGAACAATATATAAATAAGAAAAAATATATAAACAAGATGACTTGAATTTGCAAATACAGAAAAATATCAACAACAAATCAATAACATACCTATAACATATAAACAACACTCCGTGAATCTGGAAATATATATCCATAAATCTAAAAAGTCACGCTCATACAGACGAAATATTGTAAAGTGTATATGTAATAAACATATGTTATCCGTAAGGAATAAATATTGCAAAATTTTGTATGTGTATTACGTAATTACCATCTGTTTATATTTTGATTAGGAAGATTGGACTTGATGTTTGGGTAAATCACACTTTTACAACAAATTAAAATGTCAAATCTAAAAAAAGTCACCACTAGTTTTCTAATATAAATGCCAAAAAAGGGTGAACATGTATTAAAATACCTTTTTTTGGAAACTTGTGAAAAATTGAGGTACTTTCGCAATGAATCGACAATTTTACGAGAAATTGACTTCTCTAAAGAAATTGAGTTAGCCAAGTAAGTAACTCGAGTTATGTGGAGTTGAATAACTCAAGTCAGTGTCTTATGTAACTCGAGTTATATAGAGTCTAGATTACTCGAGTAAGCCTTTGAATAACTCAAAAATCCATGAACCCAGAACAATCTGGGAAGGGATAACTCGAGTTAGAGCACATTCGGACAGAAATTCTATAAATACCGCTACCCGACTCATTTGACTCTATTCGACTCTCTCACTTTCAAACACTCCAAACTTGTCCAGATTGCAATTCAGTTGCTTCTCCTCAGTTCTACACCATCTCAGAGGTAAGATTATGCTTCTAAACCCTTGCATTTCTTCAATTCTTCATCTTTTTGCAAGATGTGCATGTTAGGGTTTTGAATGCATATCCATAGAGTTAGATCCGTGATGCCTTTGTTGAAATGGTTGTTTGGGGTTGCTAGATTATGCCTTTGAGAGTCTAGAAACACTTAGAGTTGGCCTTAAATCACTAGAATTAGGGATGATCATAAATAGGTTAGATCATTTCGGTTTAGATTGATTTTGGATAATTACAAGTTGTTTTGGTTGATTGGACCGTAGATTCATACTCATGAAGTTGTTTGGAGTTAATGTGGGTGTTTGATTGGAATTTTTATCGGTGAAATCAAGTTGGATCGAGTTTTAGGAATTCTAGGAAGATGACTTACTCGAGTTGACCAATTGGATAACTCGAGTAACCCAAGACTTAGATAACTCGAGTTAGGCTTCTTGCTAACTCAAGTAAGCCAAGGTTCTGAGTAACCAAAGATGTCATTTTTTGGTATTTTGCAAATGCTAAGAGTTGAGAGACTTGTTTTCAATTTCTAAGAACTTTAAGGACTAGTTTGTAATTTTACGAGGTCTCGGGGATTAGAATATAATTTTTCAAAAGTTTGGGGACCAAATCGTAATTTTATATGGATTCCGATATTTGTGTGTATTACTGATTTATCATCGATCAAAATGGGATTTCGGGCGTTGTTTGAGCATTGAGTCTACATTTGCATATGCACGCACTTCGGTACTGCTATAGTACCAGTGTCATTCATCGTTTGTTTTTGATATATTTTGTTTTCGATATCTCTGTTTCAGTTTCGTGTCTGTGCCAGAGAGATCTGGTCACCAGTGGTGCCTAACTGCTATAGCTTGGACTATCAGGTGAGTGAATGGCAGGCACATAAGTTGTGTCTCGAAACTGTATCTATTTTTATTATGCTTGGCTTATATTTTATAATTGGACTAATCTGAGGATTGACCTAAATAATAAACTGGTTATGTGAATTAATAATCAGTCTTTATTTTTGGAACTCGATATGTAGTATATATATCTTCTCTCTATTTTTTATTCTAGCTTGCATGACTTGCTTTTGTATATATTATTATTATGATTTGTTTTTTTGATATGGGGACGCCTATGCTGCAGGGTACATAGCATTTTGTATATAAATGCTTTGATGAAGCCCCAACTATCCAGAAGTGTTGATAGTCATGTTGTCCTGGCCCGACGCATGATTTGATTTATGGCGTAGTCCATGTATACTTTGCACTTGGGTGGTGGCAGAACCCACACCTGTTATATCTTTGTTTTTTGTCTCGTATCACCAGTATACTTTGACTCTGTTTTTGATATTATAAATAGTAATACAAATGTTTTTTTGTGTGCTATTTGCTTTGTTTGAGAACATTTTCGAAATGTTTTCGGATACTTTATTACTAATGGAGTGTGTATATACATACTCTTTGTTATACCTGTGTGCGGTATTTTAAACTGTTTTCAAAACAGTCTTTCTAAGGCATGTATAAAGCATTCTGGGGTGTCATTACCCCCATTTGTTTTTCTTTGTCTATATCTGCCTTTGTATGCAGGTTGACTTTTGACTCGACAACTGTTTGGCATCCTGCTCAGTAAGGCGTTTGTACACTTAGGTTAGTGACGCCCTTTTGGCCGAGTTATTGCTTTTGTTTTAGAGCTTTGCATTGAGATGTTGTTGGGTTACTAGGTTTTCCTATTTTGACTTTTGATTTCTCTTATATATATTTTATATTCATTGTATCAGATTTCATTGATATTTCATTTTGATACTTATTATATATATATATATACATATGTTTTACCATCAAACGTTTTTATAAATGTTTTGATAATTAAATGGGTAGCATTTATGATTCTCTAATGCTTGTGTGAGATGAGCCGAGCTCCTATAGACGGTCCACCTTACATGCCAGTCATGGTCTAAAAACGGGTCGTGACATTCGATATCAATTTAGTAGAGTGGTGCCATTTTAAACAATAAAATATGAGTAAATCTATTTCTCAAAATCTGTGGATACCATGTAATTATCTTTTGGCTTAATTACATTCTCAACTATAAATTGGATCCTTAATTACAAACTAACTACGGTAGGCCTTTTTTCTCAATTTTTGGCCCCATTTTTATAGCCATATGGGTTTCTTTGTGGTTCGTACGGAGTAAATTTGTATTTAGTCCTTAGAATTTCTCTCTTTTGTTTCATTTGACCATTACTTTTTCTCTCTCTTCGTTTTTCTCGCCCTCCTCTCCCTCCATCTCCGCTACTCTTCGTCCTTTCCCCCTCTCAGTCGTTGGCCTCTCTTTCTCTTTCTTTTCTTCGACCTCACCATTCTCTGATCTGTGCTTGTCGTGACGTCGCCCTCTGCCTCGTTCCTGTCCTGCTCGCTCTCTTCTCTGGCTAGGGTTACTTGATATCGTCTCCTCCTCGTCTTTTGAAACCAGATCTGATGTCCTCGTCGTCGCTGTCGTCTCTTACTTGGCTTTCATGACCGTGTACAAAAATAGATTCGACTCTCATTTCTTCTTTTCGTTGCTCGTCTTCTCGCCTTCCACGACCTATGGTGACTCACTTTTTCCTTGGCTCCACGTTCTATTGTTATCGTTTTGCTCATTACTGACCAGATCTAGTTTCGAGGAGTTGGCCTTTGACGCCGGAAAGGATGTGGAGGCCGGATATGTGCTTTTTGGTGGCGGTTAGGGTTTCCAATAAACCTTAGGTGATCTTGTTTTTACTTTTTATATTTTAGCCCTTGTTTTAGAAAAACATATTTTTAAAGTTTTAAATCAGTCCCTATATCTATTTAAATTTTTTTTAAAAATTTATTAAGGTATATTTTAAGTTTTTTGTTTTTAAAAAAAGTTCTTTAAATTTTTGAAAGTTTATTTCAATTTTATGTAAGGTTGTTTTTTTAGTTTTTTAAGGTTACAAGGTTTTTTAAAAGTTTATTTAAATTTATTAAAAGGTTTTTTAAAAGTTTATGTGGAATTGATTCAAGGTTGTTTTTTATTTTCAATTTTGTTTTTAATTTTTTAGGTGTTTTGAGAGTTTGGAAAAAAAATTAAAAAAGATTTATTTAAGGTTGTTTTTAGGTTTTTAAAAGTTTATCCAATTTTTGTAATGTTTTCAAAATTTTCAGATGATTTGGAGTTTAAAAAATAGAAAAAGTTTATCTAAAGTTTTTCTAGGGTTGTTTTAACGTTTTTAAAGATTATCTAAGTTTTTCAAATTTTTTAAAAGGTTTTATAAAAGTTTATGTAAAGTTGATTTAATGTTGTTTTTGTGTTTTTACCTTTTTTTAAAAAAATTTCATATCTTACAAAACTTAATGTTTATTATAGGTTAATTTTTAAGAAAAAAATATAAACATAAAAACTGAAAAGGTAACAAAATAAACTAATAATAAAAGAAAATATGAATTTAAATAAGAAAATGAAAAAAGTTTTTAAAAAAATTATTTTAAATTTATCTGAGGTTGATTTTTGTTAATATTTATCTTCTGTTAAAAGTGCTTGAAAGAATATTAAAAGTATTTTTAAAATTTAAAACGAAAAACTAAAAAAGGAAAGAAAAATAAACTAGGAAAAAAGGAAAAATAAATAAATTCTAAAAAAAAAAATGATTCTTTAGTTATCCGGACGGAAAAGCTGACTTGCACATGGAATAGGAAATTTAAAAATCACCATGAGAGAAAAATATTCATTCCCATGTTTGTAATAAACTTTTCAGCAGATGTTCATTTCGTAATTGGGCCTTATCTCTTGATGTTTCTTATTAGGTCCACAGAAATTGGGCCCATATGGGCTTGAGTTGATCATCAAACAACTGAGCGTTCTCTCCTCTCTTTCGTGTAAGAGAGCTGAAAAAATTATGATATGTTTATATTCAAAATGTCACAAATATTTTTTTTGTTTGGAACGAGAATGTCACAAATAATTTTATCTAATTTAACGAGAAAAACTTATAAAATACTCCATCTATAAAGTGTCCCTGCAATGATGATTTAAACGAGTACTAAATTATGGTAAATATGATTTATGAGAATTTCAACTAATATTTTAATATTGAAAATTTAATTGGAGGGAAAAAACTACTCTCAGTGAGCTTCTTTAGATTCGTATCCAACAATAACACTGCATCGTTGTTAGAGATCCTTTCCTTTTCCGTCATAATTTAACTGAAAGAAGCCCCCTTTTTTTTCCCTTTCCTCCTGGGCTGTTTCGCCCGAGCATTCAACTTGGACTCGCAACTCAGTTTGCCACATTCACACATTCTCTTGGGAAAACAAAAGAACAGAGCAATGAAGGTAATCCGAAAGATCTTTAGATGTGTTGAATTCAAGTGTAATGATGAAACCTGATCGTTGCATGCGCTTTATCACCTTTTCCAGCTCTCTTTAGAAAAAGGACTTGTCTTTTTATTATTATAGGGCTAGCATGATTGTTTATTAGTTCCAATCATGAGAGTTTCTTCTTGAGCCCTGCGGCGATTCTCCTTTTCTGTGGGGTTTCCTTAGTGGGTTTGTAAAAAAGTTCACATCTTGAGCTCTAATTTTCATGGCCATGAATCAACACGTACTGTATAGACTATCATGAACCATTCGTGTGGATTCACACTTCAATTAAGGATTTTCTTATTCGTGGTGGCTTTTCCTCCGACCTTTTGAACCTTTTTGTTTGATGGTTTAGGC
>CAODLS012791338.1:0-11537 GCA_948243855.1 Flueggea neowawraea
CTGGTTGGATTGAACGGATGAAATACCTTAGCTGGGCTTTCCTCATTATTGAATTTCTCCTACTTTTACTATTGTTGTTTTATTGTCTATTGCAAACTTTAATTCTTGTTAATTCTCTTATTCGGCTTCTTAATTTATTTCTGTAATTTTATTTAATTTATGTTTCTGACAAGTAAACAATTCTTAACCGGTCTCTGTGGATCGACCTTGCTCACCGCTGTATTCATTTATTATTTCTAAGCAAGTTAATATTATTTTGGTAGGATTGACACCCCATCAGTTACATATATTATATATATTATATAATTTATAAAAGGGTTCGCGGGTCGACACGACACGACCCGTTTAGTTTGTCTCATAAACAGTCGACCCATTTATGACACGAATTCGTTTAAGTCCAACCCTAACCCGCTAAATTTACGTGTTACGCGTGTCGTGTTATCGTGTCATGAACCATTGTGACACCCCTATAAGGAGTACTCACAGGTGCCACATCATAACAATTAAACTTCTTAAGAAGTTTTTCCACATAATGATTTTGTGACAACAAAATACCATTATCAATCCTTATGATTTTAATACCCAATATCACATTAGCTTCACCCAAGTTTTTCATGTCAAATTTTGAAGCTAATAAACTTTTAGTACTAAGTACTATATCAAGACAAGTGCTAAAGATAAGCATATCATCCACATAAAGGCTAATAATAACACAATCATTATTGGATAGCTTAGAATAAATACATTTATCCACACTCACAGATGAAAAACCATTTTAAATCAAAACCGAAACAAATTTCTCATGCCACTGTTTAGGAGCTTGTTTCAAGACATACAAAGATTTTTTCAATTTGCAAACTTTATCCTTTTGACCTGGAACAACACATGTAAAATCCCGCCCATTTTAATTAGGATTCCTATAGGTTTCTGATTAGGTTCGATGTGATCTTGAAGATAATTGGACATGACAAAGGTCGAGGATTAGGTGTTGTCGAACCTCGAGGGAAGTTTGATGCATGTGGAGAAACGTGAAGTGTCGAGTATGTGATGGGAGAGTGAACAACGTACGTAGTATGTTGTGGAAGACGTACGTTACCTAGAAAAGAAGCACAACGTACGTTGTGGAGGTAAGACGTACGTTATCTGGGACAAAGATGATCAACGTACGTTGGCTGAGAACGACGTACGTTGAGATGTGTTTTATTCGAAACTCATAGCTACTAGAAACATCATCACGTACGTTATTGTGTGACAACGTACATTGTGCGTCACCACAACGTACATTGCCACTATATACGACGTACGTTGCCTTTGATCTGCAGTGCTTAAAATGGGCCGAAACTCGTCATTCCGTCATTTTGCTCTCAACATATCACTCAAAACTCTCTCAAATCGTCTGAAATCTTCCACATTGCTTCCCCAATGTTTCTAATCCATTTCTGAGGTAAGATTAACGTCTTTTCTTCCATTTAAACTCAGTTTCATGCATCAATTTGTCACATGCAAATTCTGTCCGAGATTCACTTTGGGTCTAGATTTCTAATGATTTTGTGTTGATGAATGTTAGAGGATGTTAGAATAAGTTAGAGGGAACTTGTAGGAATGTGATTTAAGCTTTGCATCAAGTGATTTGATGTGTTTTTGGAGAAACTAGGGTTAGGTACTGGTTTTGTGATTTTGAGGAAAATCTGTTAATTGTTTGTGAAATTTGAGTTCAAATTCGTGTTCAGGGGATGAATTTGAGTGGGAATGTATGTTTGATTTTATCGCGTAGCGAGCGAAACGCGATTTTGGTAGTTTCGCAAATATTTTTCCAACACGGCAGAATTAGGGCATTTTTGCAAATATTTTCTGTCGTAGTTAGATTTGTAAATTTTAGAAAGTTTAAGGATAGATTATGATTTTTGGTATCATATGGACTTACTTGTAAATTTACGAGTCTAAGATAAATTTGCGTTCTCTAAGAGTTCGAGGTAGAATTTGAGGATTCTGACTAATGAATTGTGAGTCAGTACTCCTAAAGCACCTCGAGAACAGTTTCATAAATTGCTGAGTCTCAGGGACTAAAATGTAATTTTACATCGGTCGGGACCAAACTACAATTTTACGTAAATTTTGGATTTTGATTCGAAAATGATAGATTCACTTTCGAACCATATTTTGGGCGACTTTGAGAGTCTGCATTTGTATATCATGCATTTGGTATTGTCACAGTACCGCATTGTGATATTTGTTTTGTTTGTATGTATATAGCTTCCTGTTTTTGCCAGCAAGATCAGTCACCGATAAGTGGGACTTGACCGGTGCTTTGGCTTGGATTGTCAGGTGAGTGAATAACAGCTTCAGACACATTGGATGTGTCTCAAACTCTATTTACTAGTTTTTGATGTGTTGGATATATATTTGAAAATGAACTAATCTAAGGATTGGTAAAGATATAAACTGGTTATTTGTATAATAATCGGTTTAGATTTGAAAGCGTGCTATGATTTTAAATGATGGATTTTATGTTATGGATTTGGTACTATATGTTAGTATGTTTTGGTTTTCGATATGAGGACACTTGTGCTACGATGCACGTAGCCTTTGGTATACCAATGTCTGATATAGCTCAGCTACCAGGGTTGTCGGTAGCCATGTTGCCCCTATCAGACACATGATTTGTTTTTGATAGAGGCGGGTCCTCATCACTATGGTTGATCCACACATTTCGTGATATATGGCAGAGTTCATATCACGCTTGCTTAGTCTCATACCGCTTGTATATGTTTTGATATGAAAATGTTGATTTAAAATCTTAAATGATTTTATTACGCCTACGTACATGTTGTTTGTTTTGTTTGCAAATGATTTCGAAATGATTATCGAAAGGCTATTATTGTGTGTGTGTGTGTGTATATATATATAATTATGGATATTGCTTGCGGTATTTGCGAACTGTTTTCAAAACAGACTCTGTGAGGCACGTATGAGGTGCTCTGGGGTGTTATTCCTCACTAGATTTAACCCCGTTTTATTTCTGTTTTTGGATGATTCTATCTTTCAGGTGCACAGATTTTGGCTTCGGCGTTCTTTCCGCATCTCAGAAGCCCGTGAGGAGATATTTTGGTTAGTGATGCCTATTGTTCAGGCTTCTTTGATTTTGTTAGATTTCCGTACCAGATTACTGTGGGATGTTGGGTTGTATATATACTCTGATGCATTTAATAAATGCTGAGTTTTTTGAACACATTTATCAACTTTCTCAAATTTCTCCTGTGCCTATTCGTGAAATGATTTTGATGATACTTTTGAAGTTTTGAGGAGGAGTAAAAGGCAAAAGAAAGAGTTTTCTTTTAGAAATGATTTTTATACTTATTTTGTTGAAAAAGGTCTTTCTACTTTATCAGAAGCGTTTTTATCACCTGATGCTCCATTTTTGAAAAATAGCCATAGAAACTAAATTGAACTCACTTTTACAAAATGAAACTTGGGAATTAGTTGATTTACCTCCAAGAGCAAAACCAATTGGTTGTAAATGGGTTATTATAAAGAAAATCATTCTTGATGGCAGTGTTGTTTTTAAAATGAGACTCGTTGCAAAAAGTTTTACTCAAAAACAAAATATTGATTATTTTGATACTTTTGCCCCTGTTGCTAGAATCTCTTCAATTCATGTTTTACATGCTTTAGCTTTGGTTTATAAACTTGTTATTCACCAAATGGATGTTAAAATTACTTTTTTAAATGGTGATTTAAAAAAAGAGATTTATATGGTTCAACCCCAGGGATGTGTTGTCATGACCCATTCCCGGGACCATGACTGGCGTACGAGGCGAACCGTCTATGTGAGCCCGTCCCATCTCGCACAAGCATCAAAGATCAGATGTGCTACCCAAACATTTAATTTCCAAAACATTTATGGAAAAGTCGTCGAAGCCTCACTAACCAAAATGACTCCTCACAGGTGTCTGAGATGCGGAAAGGTCGCCGAAGCCAAAATCTGTGCACCTGGAAGATAAAATAATCCACAAACAGAAATAAAACGGGGGTTAAACCCAGTGATGAATAACACTCCAGAACGCCTCATACTTGTCTCACAAAGACTATTTTGAAAACAGTTCGCAAATACCACAAGCAGTATTCATAAGTATATATAAATATACACAGTATATCATAGTAGTCTTTCGAAAAAAAAACATTTTGAAACCATTTGCAAACAAGGCAAACAACATGCACGTAGGCGTAATAAAATCATTTAAGATTTTAAATCAAAATTTTCATGTCAAAACATATACAAGCGATATAGGACTAAGCAAGCGTGATATGAACTCTGCCATATATCACGAAGTGTGTGGACCAGCCATAGTAATGAGGACATGCCTCTATCAATAACAAATAATGTGCCCGATAGGGTCAACATGGCTACCGACAACTCTGGTAGTTGAGCTATAACAATCATTGGTATACCAAAGGCTACGTGCCTCGTAGCACAAGTGTCCCCATATCAAAAACCAAAACATACTAATGTATAGTTCTAAATCCATAGCATGCAATCCAGCATTAAAATCAAAGCAGAGATACATAATACATATATATTAATTTCAAAACCAACACTGATTATTACACAAATAACCAGTTTATATCATAATCAATCCTTAGATTAGTCCATTTTCATATATCATCCAACACATCAAAAACTAGTAAACAGAGTTCGACACACAGCCAATGTGTCTAAAGTTGTTATTCACTCACCTGGAAATCCAAGCTGCAACACCAGTCAAGTCTCACTCGTCAGTGGCTGATCTCGCTGGCAAGAGCAAGAAGCTGTATACATACAAACAACACAAATATCAAATGTGAAATTATGTCAATACCAAATGCATGATCTGCAAATGCAAATATAGACCCTCGAAGTCGCCCAAAATATGATCTAAAAGTGAATCTATCACTTTCGAGTCAAAATCCAAAATTTATGTAAAATTACAGTTTGGTCCCGACCGATGTAAAATTACGTTTTAGTCCCCGAGACTCGACAATTTATAAAACAATTCTCGAGGTGCTTTGAAATTATTGACTCGCATTTCATAAGTCAGAATCCTCAAATTCTATCTCGAACTCTCAGAAATCGCAAATTTATCGTGGACTAATAAATTTACAAATCAGTCCCTATGACCCTAAAAATCAATATCTATCCTTAAACTTTGTGAAATTCACAATTCCATTTGCAGCAGAAAATATTTGCAAAACACCTCAATTCTGCCGCGTTGAAAAAATATTTACGAAAATACCAAAATCACGTTTTGCTCGATACCCGATAAAATCAAATATGCATTCCCACTTAAATTAATCCCCTGAACACGAATTTGAACTCAGATTTCACAAACCAACAACAAATTTTCCTCAAAATCACAAAACTCGTACCTAACCCTAACTTCTCCAAAAACACACTAAATCACTTGATTCAAATCTTAAATCGCGTTCCTACAAGTCCTCTCTAACTTATTCTAACATCCTCTAACATTCATCAACTCAAAATCATCAGAAATCTGAACCCAAAGTGAATTTTGGACAGATTTTGTATTTGAAGAATTAATGCATGGAACTGAGTTTAAATTGAAGAAAGGACGTTAATCTTACCTCAGAAATGGATTAGGAACGTTCGGGAAGCAATGTGGGAGAATTCTAGACAAGTTGAGAGAGTTTTGAGTGATATTTTGAGAGGAAAATGTCTGAATGACGGGTTTTGGGCACTTTTAACAGCTAGTGACCAAAGGCAACATACGTCACATATAGTGACAACGTACGTTGTGCCTCACAACATATGTTGTGATGCATCCAGTAGCTACGGGTTTCGAAGAAAACACCCCTCAACGTACGTCGTTTTCAGTCAATGTACATTGATCATCCTTGTCCCAGATAACATATGTCTTACCTCTACAACGTACATTATGCTTATTTTCCAGATAACGTATGTCTTCCACAACGTACTACGTACGTTGTTCACTCTCCCATTGCACACTCGACATTTCACGTTTCCCCACATGCATCGAACTTCCCTCGAGGTTCGATAACACCTAATCCTTGACAATTACGTCCGATTATCTTCAAGATCACATCGGACTAAATCAGAACCTACAAGAATCCTAATCAAAATGGGCGGGATATTACATACTTCCCCCTCAAAAGAAATTCATCCTCGAATTTTGAAATAACAAAATCGAATCTAAGATCACCTTAGATTCCCAACAATCCTAAATCGATATCTAGGCCAACAGCCTCAAAATGTAGACAGTGTATACTCAACACTCAGTCTACATACCCGTATGCAATATGATTATGCAGAAATATATATGTAATGTATGGAATGCAAAAGATACAAACAACATACTGACTTACGGATCAGTTGTGTCGAATAGGTGTGGATATCTACGCCGCATCTCATCCTCGGCCATGCAAGTAGCCTCTTCCACAGAATGATGTCTCCATATCACTTTCACTGAAGAAATCTCCTTGTTCTGCAACCTCTTAACTTGCCGATCAACAATCCTCATGGGATCCTCATCATAAGACAAGTTAGATTGGACCTCCACGAATTAAGGTGCCAAAACGTGAGACAGATCAGGAACATACTTCCTCAAGAGTGATATATGAAACACTGGATGAATAGAAGCAAACTGAGGTGGTAACGCCAACTCGTATGCCACTGGTCCAACTCGCCTTATGATCTCAAATGGACCAACGTATCTCAGGCTCAACTTGCCCTTCTTTCCAAATCTCATGACACCCTTCATTGGTGACACTTTGAGAAATACATGGTCTCCAATCCCAAACTCTAAATGTTTATGCTTCGGGTCAGCGTAACTCTTCTAACGACTGTGAACAGTCTAGATCCTTTGTGGGATCAATCTCACGTGTTTAGTCATTTCCAAAATCATGTCTAGGCCCAGAGGCTCTCTCTTTTCGGCCTCAGCCCAACGCATAGGAGATCTACACCTTCTCCCGTACAAAGCCTCATAAGGTGCCATCTCGATACTCGAATGTTACGAATTGTTATACGCAAACTCTACCAATGGCAAATGGGAATCCCAACTCCCACCAAAATCCACACCGCACACTCTCAACATATTCTCCAGAGTCTGAATCGTAGATGAAATGTTGTACTAAAGTCCAATCGAGTACCTAACTCGTCCTGTAGTTTACGCCAAAATTGCGAAGTAAACTACGGTCCTCTGTCAGACATTATGGAACTGGCACACCATGTAAACATACGATCCGATCGATGTACAACTTCACCAATCGTGCCACTCTATATGTCGTCTTGACAGGTAAAAATGTGCCGACTTTGTCAATCGATCCACAATCAACCAAATCGAATCATAACCCGAAGGTGTCCTTGGCAGCCCAATAATAAAATCCATCGTGATGGGATCCCACTTCCATTTCGGAAGGGGTAACTGCTGCATCAGTCCAGAATGACACTGGTACTCAAACTTAACCTACTGATAGGTCAAACACCGACTAACAAACTCAGTTATGTCTTTCTTCATCCCTGACCACCAATATGACTCTCGGAGATCTCGATACATCTTGATGTACCCCGGGTGCACAAAATATGTGGAGTTCTGACCTCAGTCATAATCTCCTCACATAGTCCACCAGACGATGGTACGCACAAACTTAGTCCAAACCAAAGGACTCCCGAATCATCAACATTGAACCCCGGTACACTAGATGATCTAACTTTTTTGATCAAATTCGACATCTTAAAATCTTCCTTTTGAAATTCTCGAATCTGATCCAATAATACAGGCATCGCCTCAACATGCCCAAGCAAAGCCCCAGAGTCATTAAATTTCAACTCAATTACGTCCTCCATCAATCTATGCATCTCTGACACTACAGGTTGTCTCTCAACTGCGATGTGAGCTAGGTTCCCCATCGACTTCCTACTCAAAGCATCGACCACGACATTAGCCTTGCCAGGATGATATGATATGGTACAATCATAATCCTTTAGCAACTCAAACCAACGTCTCTGCCTCAAGTTTAGGTCTCTTTGCCCAAAAATGTACTTCAGATTCTTACGATCTGTGAAGATCTCAAAAGTCTCTCCATATAAATGATGCCTCTAAATCTTGAGTGCAAACACAACCGCTGCCAACTCTAAGTCATGTGTCGGGTAATTCTGCTCATGCCTCTTAAACTGTCTCGAGGCATGGGAAATCACATGACCACGCTGCATCAACACACAACCCAATTCTACTCTCGAGGCATCACAGTATACTGCGAATCTTCCAGAGTCTGATGGTAATACTAACACTGGGGCACTCGTCAAACACCTCTTTAGCTTTTGGAAGCTGTCTTTGCATCTATCGAACCAAACAAATTTAGCTCATTTTTACATCAACCGAGTCATATAGGCTACGATCCTAGAAAAATCCTAGATAAATCTCCTATAGTACCCGGTCAAGCCAAGAAAACTCTGTATCTCGGTAGTGGTCTTAGGCTTCTCCCAATGGAGTAATGCTTCTACCTTCTTTAGATCTACCATGATCCCCTCCTTTGACACCTGATCAAACTAGAATTCGCATTTCAAGAACTTCGCATACAACTGATGCTCTCATAATGTCTGCAAGACTGACCTCAAGTGGTTCTTGTGCTCTTCCTTACTCTTTGAATACACCAATATATCGCTAATGAAGACAATAACAAACCGATCCAAGTATGGCATGAACACTCTGTTCATCAGATCCATGAATACCACTAGCGCATTAGTTAAACCAAACGACATCACTAGAAATTCATAATGTTCATACCTAGTCCAAAAAGCTATCTTGGGAATGTCCTCTCCTCTAATTCACAACTGATGATATCCTAACATCAAGTCAATATTAGAGAACCACTGCGCTCCCTACAGCTGGTCAAACAAGTCATCTATCCTCGGAAGTGGATATCTGTTCTTAACTGTCACCTTGTTCAACTGGCGATAGTCAATACACATACGAAGGCTTCCATCCTTATTCTTTACAAAAAAAATACTGGAGCACCCCAATGTGAAACACTTGGTCAGACAAATCCCTTATCCAATAATTCTCGCAACTGGGTCTCTAGTTCCTTCAACTCTGTTGGCGCCATCTGACATGGTGGAATCGATATCTGATCAGTACCAGGCTGTATCTCTATCGCAAATTCAATCTCGCGTTCACGTGGAAGTCCCAGTAACTCCTCAAGAAACACATCTGAGAACTCTTGAGCTATCGGTACATCTTTCACTCTCAGCTCCAGTCCTGCAGAATCAGTCAGTACAAAAGCGAGATATGCCTCACACCCTTGGCGAATCATTTGCTCTGCTCTAGATGCCGACAAATAACCCCGAACAACATTGTCTCGCTCACTTTGATAACAGAACTCAGTCTGTCCAGACGGTCGTAAACATACCCTCTTGGCAAAGAAATCCAGAGTAGCATGCCACTCCGAAAGACAATCCATGCCAAGGATCACATCGAACTCACCCACATCCAATAGGATGAGATCGACTGCTAGCTCATACTCGTCAAACGATATCATGCAATTTCGAACCTCAGAATCAGCCACTAACTTGCTGCCCAAAGGTGATGAAACCTCTAGCAACTTGTCCAACTGACGTAATAATAATTCCGATCACTCGACAAAATGCGGAGTGATGAATGAATGCGATGCACCAGTATCAAATAATACATATGCAGGAGTATCGAAAATGAAAAGCGTATCAATAACTGTAGCATTGGAGGTTTGCGCCTCTTGACGAGTCAAATGGTACACTCAGGCAATCCCTCTAGTAGTAGAATTTCTCTGTCTGATCTGCCCACTATGGGTACCCTGTCCAATCTGGCTACGGCTCTCAGAACCTGCAGCGCCTCTACCCGTACCTCCAACCACTGATTGTACTGTCTGTGATACTGTGCCATGCTTTACGGGATATTTATTCCCTGGATGTCTACAATGAAAACAAAGGATTGTTGCCCTACTATAAGCCCCTGAGTGTCTCCTCCCATACGTCCCACAAGGCAGATGTGATCCTTCAAAACCCTGTCCTCCAGCATGCCTGCTGGTCGTGCTACACTAGCACTCTGAGATCATTGTCCCTACCTCTGGCCCTGACCTTCAAAGGAATGTCTATGTCTGTACTCTGACAACTAACTCTGTCCCCGGCTCTGCTGGCCGCTTGATGAACTCTCAGTCTTTGCCCTCTTGGGCTCTATCGGTTGTCTATCATTCTGGTATTTCATACTCCTCACAGTCTCTAATATCTGCGACACTG
Organism: Flueggea neowawraea; assembly: GCA_948243855.1. NCBI lineage: Eukaryota > Viridiplantae > Streptophyta > Magnoliopsida > Malpighiales > Phyllanthaceae > Flueggea > Flueggea neowawraea. The sequence continues at coordinate 10,283 of CAODLS012791338.1, forward strand.
TAGATAACCTCTGAGTTGATACCACCCTCCTAATATTTAGTAGCAACCCATTCAAAAATTTCCTAGCCAATGCCTCCTCGCCATGGGCCTCATTAGGAGCATATCGGCTAAGCTCTCGGAATCTGTCATCGTACTCACTCACGGACATGCCCGATTCTTGATAAAATTCACTAAACTGGTCTGCTCTTCTATCCCTCTCACTTGGAATAAGAATAGACAAAGTGAGCTCAAACTTAAACTCCTCCCATGTGAATACTCTACGAGACCTCTGGTCTTGCTACCATCTAACAGCTTGACCTTCCAGTAGAAATGACGCCAACCTCACTCTAGCAGTGTCATTCATAAGCTCAATGGCCTCAAAACACTGAGATATTGTGGATGGTCCTGAGGTTCCTTCCCCAATTTACCCAAAAACTTGGGCGAAGAAAGCTTCATAAACCTCGCAAGTCAAGACTCATCATCAGACTGGGATACTGTAGGAACTATCACATGAGCAAGTATTGCCACTGCCTCAGGCAGAAGTGGATGGACCGGTGGTGCTGCAATAGGCAGAACAGACTGACCGACTAAAAGTGCCTCCACACTCATCAAGACCTGGGTAAATCTCTCTAAAGCGTTCGTCTGACCAACATGCGCTGGTTATGGCTGTGGTAATGGCACCGTAACCTCAGGTACATTAGCCGCATCATACTGGTCAGCTACAAAATGGTCAACAATCTCAACAGGCTGTCATCTATTCCTCACACGGCCTCTACCACGACCTCTGCTGCGAGGGTGATCCATATCTACAACAAAACAAATAGCGTATGCAATATTAATATGCAAGTGACTACCAGTACCGAGTCAGAGATCAAAGAATGCAGAGAAGCAAATCACACTGACTCGATCAAAGATACCTAAGATCCACACCAGACCCAAACTATACGAAAACCTAGACCGCTCTCGAAACTTAGGCTCTGATACCACCTTTGGTATCAGAGTACACACATACTCGAGACTTACGAAACCTAGTCTCTGATACCACATTTGTCACGACCCATTCTCGGGACCATGACCGGCGTATGAGACGAACTGTCTATGGGAGCCCTGCCCATCTCGCACAAGCCTCAAAGATCAGATGTGCTACCCAAACATTTAATTTCCAAAACATTTATGGAAAAGCATTTATTAATTAAAACATATTTATATATAAACCAATATATAAATAAATACCAAAATATATATACACAGTAATATACTCTGGTAAAATTAGATA
>CAODLS012791659.1:0-10009 GCA_948243855.1 Flueggea neowawraea
ACTTAGAATTATGAAGAAGCAAATGAAAATCCAAATAAAATCTTAAATGCACCTTCTAAAAAATTTCGAGAATTTTTAGAGGTAGCATCTGAAGAATTTTCATATTTTTTGTAAGAAGAATCCAAAGAACTTTGAAAATTAGATTGGACACTCTCAGAAGGCAATTATATGATTGGGATGGAAGAAGGGTCATTATTAAGATCAGTAACATTTTTATTTGGTGGTGGAAGAGAATTGTTCGGTTGTGAAATCACTCCCCAGCCGGCATTTGACAAATTTTGTGTTGATAAATTTTCAAAGCATCTAAGTTGGTCTCCAGAAAGCAAAGTTGTCATTTGGGAACTTAAGGCTTCCCTTAAGTAAGAAAGCTGGAGTTTGGGCGCATTTAACCTATCCCAGCAAAATTGCAAAGGTGCATCCCATTGTGATTGTGGAGGAAAGACTATGAGCCAACGGTGTTCAAAGCCTATAGGTGGCTTAGGAAGATCATCTATGAATGAAAAATCTACGCTTTGAGATTTTTGAATAAGGAATTTCCCAGCATGTTTGGAGCATTTTTTGAGGTGAAGGAAGCAATAAAATAGAGACAATGAAGGCTCAACATTTTTCATTATGCAAAGCGAGTGAAGTGCCATCAAAATACTCCAACCTCTAATATTAAGCTGACTAGAGACTAAGTTGTTTTCCCTAAGGAAGGTAGAGGCAAACGGTGGAATCGAAAATTTGAAGCCTAGTTGTAAGGTGTACTCATAAATTGCGAATGATTTTTCAGGAACAAAGGCAGGGCAATTAACTTGGTGCATGTCGGGAGTTTTGACTTGCCATTTAGAAGGAAAACCATATCTTTCCCATATTTGAGGAAGCTCTGAATGATGGACGGTGGATCCAGGGTTATCACGAATAATTTCTTAGGTACTCCAAAGGCCTCCCAAGGATTGTTTGACTTGTTTAGTACGCACCATCCTAATTGGTAGGTGTAAACAATTTTCAATAAATAGAGCAAAAACCATACGAAAAATATACATTGGAGAAAATATAAATAAAAAATAGTTATTCTACATTAATGCGTTGGAACGTACATCAAAATTTGGTGAAACAATTGTGCCAAGGTAGCCCGAAAAAACAATTGAAGGAAACCTATAAAAAAAAGTGACGAATATAAAGAAATTTTTTTTATCATGTTCGGGCAACACTACAGAGGAAGAAATAAGCCTAGATCTAATGGCCAGAATCGAGCCATGCATCATAATGGGACGGAGAAGAATAATCCAAGAGAATACGCGTTCAAATGCGGACATAAACAATTCACAATCGTGGGCTCAAATATTGCGGCCCAAATTTAGCCACGTCATCAAATCTGACGGTTGACATTTGATCACAGAACATAGAGTCAGGTGCGACTAATCTCAGTTGAGCTTAAATCCAACAGATGTCGCACTCCCACGTAGCCAAATCGGATGGACCAAAAGAGCCTTAAGAACACGGGATCTGGTGCGATGCAGCTTGCGGTAGTCAGGTGCACATCAAGTCGGATGGCTTCGTTGTGCCACGCGACACGATCTGAATAGCCCCCGTTCGTAATCCAATGTGATGCTGCTCCAAACTTCTTTGCTGCACTCAGATTTCGTGGTTTCAGACACGCCACGTGGTCTAATCGGACCATTCTAGATTTTTCTGCTCCAATACTCTTGATTTCACTGATTTTTCTGGTGGGCTCGAATATCTGACCGTCAAAATAACAACAAGACATGATCTGGACCTTCTAAAGGCAAAAATATTGGATGACGGATTTTTTTGGCACGGTCGGTGGTCCGGAATGCCATTAGTCATTCTTCAAAATGTGGATCTCGTGTGACAGGTTTTGGTGGCAAAGATGGTAGATCGAAATGCCAACCAGTCACGTTTTGAAAGGGAAAGCTGAATATGATGGATTATTTTTTGGCACAGTCGGTGGACCGGAATGTCATCAGTCATTCTTCAAAAGATAGATCTCGTGTGACAATTTTTGATGGCAAAGGTGGTAGGCTGGAATGCCAACCAATCACGTTTCGAGACAAAGACATAGGCCGTAAGATACTCCAAATCACCATGATCTCATACCAAAACCAAAACAAAGAAAGAAAAACCAGTAAAATATAAATTAAATAATAAAATAATAAAAAAACTCACCTTTAAGAACACCTCTTAAGAAAAAATATCTAGTGTGGCTTCAAAAACTTCCTACCAATAGAAAGAAAAAATTAAATTCATGATATTTAAAATAGCAAATTAACTCATTAAAATAGCCGAGAATGAGAAAAGAGTTGGAGATAAAATTTTACACTCGATGCATGGCAAGCAATACAAGAAATATTCTTCAAAATCATGCATACAGTAAAAAAAATCAATGCCACAAAATTACCTTGTCTATTGAGATGGAAAGCAATGGAATTAATTTTGGAAGAAGGAGCAAATTTTCTATGAAATTGAGACAGAAGGTGGCGGCAAAAAGAAAAAGAAATGTGTGCATATGGGTTAGGGTTACAAAGAGTAAAAATATGCATATATCTATGTAATCCTGTATGGCGGCAACGTTGCAGATGAGATTCAGGGATGTTGCAGTTCAAGTGGCATTCTATTTTGCAAAATTACGTTGCAAGTCCCTATAATTTGTATAACTTGGAGACATGATCCTTACGACATAAAAATCACTCATAAAAGGTCCTTATTCGTACTACACTCTAACAACTTCAAAATTCAAAAAATATTACAATTCATCTACGATCAAGAAATTACTCCTACATTTGAAAACTCAAAATATAGGAGTAGGGACCCATTGATATGATATGGGTCGAGGCCTATTAAACTCGTTAAGATCCACAAAGTCCAAGGCCCAGATGGAAGCCCATTAAAATGCACAATTGAAGCCTACAAAGAGAGATCCATCTTTTAGCAAGAATTTGTCAGACACGTTTATTCCATCAAAAACTATATCCATATGTTTGAATTTCAAGGGAAATTCTCCCTCATTTTATTAAATCAGTTCAAACCTAAGGATAGAGATAAAGAAGTAATCAACAAAGACTTGAAAATCTCTCTTGAAGATTATTCCTAGTCACTCTATAAATAGCTTTCTCCTCTCCACAGAAAGGTACGTCTCATTTTGCTCTCTACTACCCAAAATTCTGCCAAAATTCTCTTTGAAAAATACTCGACTAACTTGAGCGTCGAAGTGTATTCAAGAGAAACAACCCTCGACCTTTGATCTTCTTTGTCTTATAGGATTCATTTTGAAGACTTGACGACCCTTCAATTTCATTGTTGTTTCAGGCAACAACAAAAAGAAAAAAGGAAAATTATCATTGTAAATTTTTACGTTGATGATTTAATTTTTACTGGTGATGATGAAGTTATGATGTCTGAATTCAAAAGCTATTTGTTGAGAGAGTTTGATATGACTAATTTGGAAAAGATGAGATTTTTCCTTAGAATTGAAGTGTTGCAAAATTCTTATAGTATTTATATATGCCAAAGGAAATATGCTGTGGAAATTTTGAATAGGTTTGGTATGCTTGAAAGTAATTCGATAGGAGTCCAATACTTCTAGGTTTCAAAGTAACCAAAGATGAAGATGGAATCTCTGTTGCTGAAACTTATTACAAACAACTAGTGGGGATTTTGATGTATCTCACTGCCAAGAGACATGACATGATGTTTCTCACTTGTCTCATAAGTAGATATATGGGAAAACCAAAGGAGATTCTTTACAAGCAGCTAAAAGAGTGCTTTGATACTTAAAAGGGACTATGAACTATGGATTTCATTATAAGAAAGAATGAGATAGTGAGTTGTTGGCATTCACGAATAGTGAATATGCTGGAGATATGGAGGACAGGAAGAGTACATGTGGATATGTGTTTTAATGAGTTCAGGTGCCATTTCATAATGTTCAAAAAAAGCAACCAATCATGACCCTATCTACCACAGAAGTTGAGTTTGTAGCAGCTACAGTTTGTGTTTGTCAAGAAATCTGAATGAAGAGAATTTTAAAGGAGCTGGGATATTTTAATGAAGGTTCTATTACTGTCATATGTGACAACATTTCAACCATCAAGTTGTCTAAAAATCCTGTTATGCATGGCCGCAGTAAACATAATGTTACAATAACTCGCCAAATACCGCATTGATTAAGAGAGGTGCAAATCCCACATTAGTAAGGAGAGGAATTCTTATAGATGTTCATCCTACATTGCTTATGTGTAGGATGGGAAATGGGTCTCTACCCTATAAATACATATTGGGTCTTAGGTGATTGGTATTACAAATCCTGGGTTAATTAATTAGAGGTGTAACTTGGGTTGGGTTTGTGAGAGTGAGAGGGTTTTAACAAATTTTTCAATCCAAAATTGTAATATTTACTTTAGTGGAAATCATAGACGTATGTCTATTGGGGGATCGAACTATGTTAAAAATTTCTTGTGTTTTCTTTTCTTTTTCTCTATTATTTATTTTCTTGTTTGAGTGTGTTTGAGTATTTATACCCCAACAAGAGGTATCAAAGATAAAGGTTCGTTTCAAAGAGAAGAACAAAGGAATAGTAGAAGCAGAGTTGCAAAGAAGATGTCGACTACGACATTGAAGTATGAGGTTCCATTATTTGATGGAAAGAGCAATTTCACGCTGTGGTAGAGCACGATTCAACACTATTTAATACAGCAAGACCTTGACATCGCATTAGAGGATGAAAAACCTAGTGGTATGAAAGATGGAGACTGAAGTACCATCTAGAGGAAAGCTGTCAACACTATCAGGTTAGCACTTGCTCCCTAAATTAAAATTACTTTGTTGAAGAAGACATCTCCTAAATGTTTATGGAATAAGTTGGAGATCACCTATTTATTGAAGTTGTTGACTAACCAGTTGTGCCTGAAAATAGATCTGTATACCTTAAGAATGGTTCATGGCTACATTAATAATTTTAATCAGTTAGTTTTTTAGCTATTGAATTTGGATGAGAAAATTGAGGAGGAAGAGTAGTTATTGCTTTTGTTAGAATCATTGCCTAAATCTTTAAATCCATTGGTGTCAATGATGTTGGTAGGAAAAAAACACTTTGCAGTTAAATGATGTGATGATAGTCTTGAAAGAAAATGAGAGGATGATGATCGAAGATGATGGTAGTTCTCAAATACTCATAACTGCAGAGAATGGCAAAAAAGGGAGGAATCGCAGAAAGGGTGAACTTGGTAGAAGATCGATATCTCGGCCGATAGATATGAGTAATATTAATTGCTTTTATTGTGAAGAAATCAGTCACATACAATCTCGTTGCTCACAGTTTAAGCAGGAATTGAATAGTCTACAAGGGATGACGAAGAGTAAGGAGAAAGTTGGTGATTCTTGAATTAATGTTGGTGAACATTATAGTTATGTATTGTTGACTATTGTTAACGATCGTGTTGAAGATCATTCTCGTTGGGTGTTAGATTCTGCTGTTGACATGCATATTTGTAGAAATCGAGTTTCTTTTGACACTTTACAGAAAATAGGAGATTTTGGATACATCTATGTATGGAGCAAAGAAAATTTGAAGGCTGAAGGCTTTGGAAAAATTCACCTGAAGATCCATAATGGTGTTGGGGCGAATTGACATTTCGTGGGTACAAGTATGTTGGTGATGAAGAATTCTGCAAGGTTTTCAAAGGTAATAGCTTGGTGTTGCTAGGAAGGAAGAGAAAAAATAATATTTATTATTTAGATGGGTGTTTCCTTAATAATGGAAGCAACAGAATAAAGAAGACGAAGACTGCAAAAGGAGTCAGATTTTCTAAAATTGTTAAGATATGTTAAAATTTGAGTAAAGGGAGGGTTTATTGGGATACGCACCAAATCCCACATTGATTAGCAGAGGTGCAAATCCCACATTGGTTAAGAGAGGAATTTTTAAAGATGTTTATTCCATATCGCTTAGGTGTAGGATGAGAAATTATCCCACATCGCTTAGGTGTAGGATGAGAAAATGGTATCTTCCTTATAAATAGACCTTGAGCCTTAGGTGTTTGCTATCATAAATATTGGGCTAGTTAATTAGAGGTATAACTTGGGTTTGGGCTTGTGAGAGTGAGATGGTTTTAGCAATTTTGTCCATCCAAAAATTGTAATATTTATTTTAGTGGAGATCGTAGACGTAAGCCTATTGAGAGATCGAATCATATTAAAAATTTCTTGTGTTTTCTTCTCTTTTTCTCTATTATTTATTGTGTGGATGTGTGATCGACTCCCAGCAAGCGCACGGTTGTAATTGTAGGCTTTCCTTGGGAGTATCCCTAGCGTATCGAATCCACGAGAACGATTTGCTAATGTGATCAATTCGTGACAAGAAATAAAAGTTCAATAGTTGAATTTTTTAAATATTTTTTGAATAAGAAACTACAATGTAATAAAGTAAACACTCAACGTAAATTGGAAAAGAAAGCAAACAATATATGATAAGATTTAGGGCTTTCGAGGTTTGACCAAGACTTCTATTTGTTATACTTATGAATGGGTTCTTTTATGGATTGAGCGTTCGCTTAAAGCCTCTTTCAAGTTCATATAAGCTATGTTTACATTTATTAGGAGCAGCTAACTAAACTAGATTCATTAGGTTCATTTGAGAATTTCATCGAACACCTTACCTACAAAGAATATGTCTACCCTAATTATAGTAATTTCAATTATTGTAAACCTCATTTAATCTTCATCTTTTGATTCTTCACCTAAATTTATCACTAATATTATTATGGTGATCAAGCATAACAATATTCATAAGAAACAAGTCATTGAACAAACCCAACATCAACATAAGATATCACATGAAACACATCATTCCCATTGATAAATATAACAAATATCCATCAAGAGTTTACATCTCTCAACCCTAACACAAGGTTTAGGCTACCATGACCAAGTTCATAAAAATGTGACAATGAAATACAACACAAATCATAGTAGGCAACAATGAGAATAATGAGGAATAGGGAGAATAAGGTGTAGAGAAAGCTTCTCTAGGTTGATTTGTAGAGAAATCCTCAAGCCTTCAAGTTCTCCTCTTCTTCCTCCAAACCCTATTTGAACGTTCCTTTCCAAGAAGAAGAAGAGAAATGGGTTCTTCCAAAATAAAAAAAAAAAAAGATGTAGAGTGTAAAGTGTGTGGTGTGTAACAAGTCTGTGGAAGAGTGAATAAGAGGTGGTATTTATATCCCTTGACATGTGGCAAACCGTCATAAATTTGTGTCCAAAAATGCCCCAAGTGTATGCCTTTTATCCACCAAAAAGTGTCCTTGCCGCCATGCTTTTTCATCATCCTCCAGGTGGCCACCGTCCAGGGCCACGACAGTTGCACCAAACCGTGGTGCCATCACAGCCATTTGCACTGCCATGGCCATCGCTTGTCCGCTTTGTGTTTCTTGTCGAAAAATGCATCACGACCACGGTTTGGCCACGGTCTGCACCATGGCGATGGCCAGACCGTGGCACATCATTTTCCCTCACTTATTTCGTTTTTCCAGGCTTCCAACTTCATACTCCATTTTCGCCTTTTCGTCCCAATTCGTCCGAATTATTTCAACATAAACAAAACACAATAAGTGTATAAATATGACATTAAATGCTCAATCATAGGCTGGAAATGTATAAATTCTTGCTTGATTAATAGTGTAATTTGAAAATATATCAGTGTGTTTGCGTGTTCAAGACTCACAATTTATTTTCTTGTGTGGGCGTGTTTGCATGTTTAGACCCCAATACATATTGATGTGAGATTTCATTTCTTAAGCAATCTTACTAAGGATGGTACAATTGAATTAGTCTATTGTGGCAGTCAAGATCAGGTGGAAGACATAATGACTAAATCATTGAAACTTGAAGATTTTTAGAAGCTTCGAAGAATATTGGGTGTTTGCGAGATCTCAAGTGTAAACTAATTGCTTAAACAATATTTAGTTCAAAGGACGGGATGAAGGAGTTTACTGCAAATTTTCTTGTTAGAATAAAGTCCTATTATGTCAAGAAAATAAGCAATAGAAACACGAAATATAGAAAGAGAACAATCATACACACAACACAGAATTTAAGTGGTTCAGTCAATCGACCTACGTCCACGGTTAGAGAGAGCGAGCAATTGCTTTATTCACAATGAAATTCGGCCAAAAAGGTTGCAAGAGTTTTCCCAAGCCACTATTTATATGTTTTCAATGATTCCTAGGCAAAATAAATCACCCCAAAGCCCTAAAACACGTCATACAAGGCTTCAAAATCAAAACACGGGCACAATTGATTAAGACATGGGCGGGATACATGCTACACAGCCAAAATCACAAGTTTGTATGTTGAAACAGCTCGGACTGGAGCTCCACGACCAGGGACATGGCCTGTCCCACAGCCGTAGGCCACCAAAACTGCACCCTTTTTTATTCCACTGTATTCCATGGGCTCTACCACGGTTTGGCACCTCTGGACACGGTTTGTACACATTTGTGTAGACCCAGACTTGACCCAAAACGCCTCCAATCTTCATCAATTCATCTCCAACTTATTTTACGCAAACAAAACACCCAAGTGACTTCAACTCTTGTTCAAGAAAATACAAATCAATTTCAACAATTCTCCACCTTGAATTGAATTTTCTTCCTTCACTCTATTCAGAATAAAGAATCACTTATTTGCCATGCCCTGAAGGGCTTCAAGCTCAAGCGTTGTGGACATTCACCTAGTCCAAGTAATGCTTGAACTTTTTAATAGTAATTGGCATAGTCAACATATATGCAGGATTGTTTTCTGTGGCCATCTTCTCAATGGAGAACAACTTCTCTTCGATCATATCTCGAATGAAGTTCAGCCTAATATCAATATGTTTTGTCCTCTTATGATAAACCGAATTCTTTGCCAAACACAAAGCACTTTGACTATCACAATAGATAATAGGATTAGGAAAATTCAAACCCAAACTACCAATAAGACCATTCAACCACATACCTTCTTTTACTTCTTCTATTAAGGACATGTATTCAGCTTCAATTATAGACAGAGCAATAGTAGGTTGTAATGAAGCTCTCCAACTAATAGCACACCCAAAGAGAGTGAAAATGTAATAGGTCAATGATCTTCTCTTTATGAGATCTCCTCTATTATTAGAATCAGTAAAGCCAACAAATCCATCAGAAACATCACCCTTCCTATATACCAAGCAGACACTACTAGTACCTTTCAAATAATGCAGAGTCCGGTTGATCGCTTCCTATTGATCTCTTCCTAGATTATTCATAAATCTACTTACTACACTAACAACATAAGCAAGATCTGGTCTAGTGCACACCATAACATACATTAAACTACTAACCAAACTAGAGTAAGGCACACTCTTCATATACTCTACCTCATCATCAGTGCTAAAAATGTATTATGATCAAATTTAAAATGTTGTGCCAATGGAGTACTCACCGATTTAGAATGATCCATGTGGAAAGCCTACAGTAACTTCTCAATGTATCTCTGCTGTGAAACATATAACAAGCTTGCATTTCTGTCTCTCTAAATCTCCATCCCCAAAATCTTTTTAGCTACACCCAAATCCTTCATCTCAAACTCACTAGTCAACAATTGTTTTAGTTTGTTAATTTCAGCCTGATTTTTAGCTGCAATCAACAAGTCATCCACATATAGCAACAAATATATAAATGAACCATCAGACAGTGTCTTAAAGTAAATAGAACTATCATACTGATTTTGCATAAACTCATGAGAAATCATAAATCCATCAAACCTCTTACACCACTACTTGGGTGACTGCTTCAACCAATACAAGTACTTCTTCAACAAGTACACAAGATTAGGTTTTCAGAATCAACAAATCCCTCAGGTTGTCTCATATATATTTCCTCATCAAGATTCCCATGTAGAAAAGCAGTTTTAACATGAAGTTGTTCTAGCTCCAAGTTAAAAATGCTTACCATGGCTAAGAGGACTCGAATGGTTTTATGCGTCACAATCA
>CAODLS012791690.1:0-13626 GCA_948243855.1 Flueggea neowawraea
ACTCTTAACATTCAAAGCAAAGCATGCACTCAGCATCAAAATCAGTGGAAAACATCTATACAAATATATATGTGTTTTTTTTCCCAAAAACAAAGAAGTGAATCTTTATTCACATAATCTAAATTATTTAATTTAATCAATCCTTATATTAGTCCAATTTACATGCTATGGTGATAGCACATCAAAAACAAATATACGTTAAAGAGACACAACCTATGTGTCTGAAATTGTTATCCACTCACCTGGATTTCAAGCTTCCAAACTTACTGACCGCCGGTCGATGGCTGGTCGTCTCGGAAACCGAACCGAGCTGAAACAAAATATTTTACAAACAAATTAATACGATGATTGTGGCAATACAGAACACATATGAAATTCAAATGCATACTCGAATGCCATCGGCGTTAGAAATCCTATTTTGATAGAAGATCTATCACTCATGACCCAAAAATCAAAATTAGTGTAAAATTACAAATTAGTCCCCGACTTTCGTAAAATTACACTTTAGCCGCTAAAACCTAAAAAATTAATAATTAATTCCAGAAATTAATAATTAACCCAAAAATTTTAGAATTTATAATTAAATCCTCCAACTAACTCAATTTACAAATAAAATCTCAATTTATCAAAATTACAAAATTACCCAATATTTTCAAAAATTACAAATCAACCCATATTTTTTCAAAATTACAAATCCGTCCCTCATGGCAAATATCAGACCCAGTCCTCCAATTTTTTTCAGAAAAATCAAAATTTACAACTTAGTCCTTTGGTTACAAAAACACACAAAATGGTCCCTAATCCCTAACCAAGCATAACCCGATGTTCTTAATGGTTCCAATCAACTCTAAATAGTCCATTGAACCTAAATCTAACCTCGGTTTACACCCAGAACATCAAATCAATCCAAACCGAAATCTCAATTTTAGGACCAAAATGACCCATCCATGAAAAATCATCAAATCTTCATTTTTAAGCTAGATTAAGGTTCATTCAACATCAATCTATCATTATCCAACAAAAACCAACTCAAAACCGTCCAAAAATCACAAAAATCAAAACTCAAAATCATCAAAAACCCAAATTCAGCCCAAAAACAAAAAACTAACCAAAACCAGTCGGTTCAACCATGAAACCAAGCAAAAATAGGAGAGAGAAAGAGGAAATCACCTTATCTTGGGGTGGAAATGGAAGAGGAGCGAAGAGAGAGAGAGTTCTGAAGAGAGAGAGACGTTTTTTTTGGTTTTTTTAACAGTAAAGTCGAATAAAGAAGATGAAGGTAGGTTGGTTTAGTCGGTCGGGTCGCTGGGTTTAAAAAAAAAAAAGAAGGGAGCCAAACCGAACCTGCTGACCAGTCTAAACTGAACCAGTCGAACCAAACCAGCTAACCAACCCAGCAGTCAAACCGAACCAATTCCAAATCAAACTTAACTAAACTAATCCATAAAAAGAACCCAATCAATCCACTAATGAATTTTTTAGCCATCTTCAAAACCCAAACCATTTTGCAAAATAAACCAACCCAGTTTAGTATGAATCAACCCAACCGGTTAAACCAGTGGCCCAAACCGGTAAACCAAACCAGTAAATAACCCAACCGAAAATCATCCCTCTTTTCTTTTTCTTTTTTTTTTTCATATTTTTCTTTTTCAATTTTCAACAATTCTTCAATTAATAAATCACTTTCAATCACCAAAAATAAAAATTCAAATTTTTACTCAAATTTATTTAAAATAATTATCCAAAAATAATTATTCCAAAAATAATTATTTAAAAATAATTATTCCCAAAACTAATTATCCACCGATAATTATTCAAAATAATTACTCCAAATATAATTATCCAAAAATACTTATAAAAATTATACGGGATATTACAGGTATCCTTGTTTTCATAAACTAAATTATCCATGCTATGGAATAAATATAAAATAAATAGAATATATATATATATATATGTATGTATCCTTGCCGTACTAAATCGACTAACATTATTGGTATCCAACCAATAGCGATTCATACAAGCTAAATCTTCTAAATTAGGCCAAAGAAAAAACTTTAATTTAATTAGTTTTTTTATATTAAAATATTTGTTTTTATTCAAAAAATGATCACAATTTTTTATATTATTACCAATTGAAATTTTTTTTATTTGTATGACTATCATTTCTATTTTTTGAATTGAAAGAAATTAGAATTCTTAATTCTTTACGACGTTTAGGGGATAAAATGTTTTCAAGAACAAGAAAATCATAATCGTTTTTGTTTCTATGTCCAATTATACGTTGATGGCTTTCAATAGATTCACTAAATTTTGTTTTATCAAAATAGTCGTTTTCTCTGTATCTTTGATTAATTTGTTGTTTGCTCTTATGAACCAAAAAAATACCTATGCTTTGATACATAAAAAATTGGTCATAATTTTTTACCGATAGATAAACAGGTTCGATAATCAATATTCCCCTTCTCATTAATTCTATAAGAGTGAAACCCTTCTGAATCATTAGAATATCCAGACTCATTTCACTCCTTTGAATAGAAGATATAATAATTTATTGCGAATTTGTCAGTCTAAGCAGGAGACAATATACTTTAACATTATTGATTATTTTTTTATTTAAAGAATCATTTCATCTTAATTGGAAACGTAAATACTTTTTTAGGAAGAAATCGAGTTCTGCTTCTGTATTACTTTTATATTTCTTTTTCTTTCTACTTTTTTTCATGCCTAATCCTAATTTCACATAATATTCTTCAACCCTCCTTTCTTGATTTGCAAAAACTGATCCAAGATCCACTTGATCCTCAAATTTCTTTTTCTTAGTAGTTTTGATTCTCTAATTCAATGGGTTTTTTTTTTCATTAGATAAAAAAAAAGATAACTAATTTTCTTTCCAATGACTTTTTTATTTTCACTAACATTTTCATTTCTATTCAAATTTAAAAGAAGTAATTGGGTTGGTATCACCCACGGCTTTATCTTCTATGCATTGTAAAGTATCACAAATTTTGGAAAAAACCAAAGTTCAAAATTAGATATAGTTAGAGGGTGGTACTACAATAAGGACTCTTTTTAAGAGTCCTCATTGAGGACTCGAATTACTTAATTTCAGCCTCAATTACTTAATTTTAGATGGTGATTACTTAATTTTGAATTTCGTTACTTAATTTAGCCACCGGTTACTTAATTTTAGTCGGTTACTTAATTTTGATTGGTTACTTAATTTTGTGATAAATTAAGTAACTATGACTGTTACTTAATTGTTGCTGAAATTACTTAATGTAAGTATCAGTTACTTAATTTACTAAAGGAATCTTCATTGAGAACTCTTTTTAAGAGTTTTCATTATAGTAACACTCTTAGATATAGGATGATTGAGTATTTCTTCATTCATTCCCATCCAATCAAAAAGTTTTTTTTTTGAATTGGATGAGTTAATTTCTTGGTCTTGGTGAAGTGTAAAAAAAAATCTTTCTTATCCATTTTATCAATTATTTGATATTTATATTTTTTAATCCAGGTCTTAGTATTTTTTTTTTCTGTTTGGTTCTATTATCAATCCAGGACTGAATGTCGACCTTTTTTCTAAGACAAAAATGGAGAATTCTCCAATCAAAAAAAATTTCTAACTAAGTTTTTCTCCATATCAATAACATTAGCTTCTGTTAGATAATTATTGATAGAGAGAGCTTCCAACATATCAATATCAAAAAATGGATTTTTGGTCGTGTTGTAATTATAAGAATCGTATGCTTATTATTTTTTTAATGGCGCTTCTTCTACATAAATATATGATTCTTTCTTACCTCCACAAAAAATAAATTTAGATGATAAAAGATTATATCTATAATTTTTTTAAATTTTTTTTGTCGTGTTAATGGATCCGCTTTTAAAAAATTGGTTTTTTCATAATGAATTAATTGGTCTTTTTTATATAAATTCAATTGTTTAAATCTAGCTTTTGAATCGTGCGGTGTTGATTAATTCCATTTCACTATTTTTGTGGCATTAATATAGACCAATGAATCTAAGATAAATTGTATTTATATTGATAATGACCCTTTAACCAGTTTTTCCATTGATTCGTTCCAGAATTTCAAACATTTTTATCTTTTAATTCGTAATGAAACAACCCTTGGTATTCAAAATAATCTTTTATTTCATTTTTAAGAAAAAGGATGCGACGTGATATTGAAGTATATATCTTAACTTATATAAGTTAATAAAGCGAATTTGCGATAATTTGAAAAATACATATGCTTGTAATAAGGAAGATACGTCACAAAAAATATGTGAATTTTTATTAAAAATTACTATTATTAAGTGACTTTTTTATTATTTAAATAAAGTGAATTTTATTTGGATTTGTTTTACCAATTCTTTTGTTACTTTCTTCATTATTGCAAATATATTTGTTACAAATTTTTCTTTTTGATTCAAGAAAAATTTGTGCATTGATCATCGGAATATTAATGATACCTAACAAAAAATTTACGTATATTTTTTCAATCCATCATGAAACTATAAAAAATTAGATCAACATTTTTTTCCTGTTGGATCAATATGTACGTATATATATCGAGGTTGAATAATTCAGTTGGTAAACACCCACATCTAAGACCAATAGATATTGGGTATAAACTTCAAGGGCATCCAAATTTTTTATGATTATTATGGAAATTGGTCTCTCTTTTGTGAGGTCAATAATGAATAAATATAGATTTTTTCTTAAAAAAAATGTATATGTATGTATCAATGTATATTTTTAAGAGTTGATATATCAAAAATAACCTAAACTTTTATTGTTTGTATCAAAGATTTTCCCTATATAATCTATTCTTTCAAAAATATCTGGTAAATTTTCAATTTTTTACTTTTCTAAATGAAATACAGAAATTGATTTTTAGGTTCAGTCCAAATAATTTTTGAAATATAGAAACACGCTCCAAACTTCTCTAAAAATATCAGATTTACATTGTCTCCAAATGTCTCCATATGACATTTTTCAAAATAAATTTGAGTATTCTTTTAATCCAAATGTCTTCAAAAGTATTCAAACATCTGACATTTTTTAAAATAAATTTGAGTATATTTTCATTTGTTAAAATTAAAATTATATTTATTTATTTATCAAATTCAGTATTTCATTTATGACACTTGATATAATTAATTCATTTACATTAGTCATATTTTAATAATTAATTTATAAGAAACCTAACTCATGACGTTCCACCTTTGAAAACAATGAAAAAAGTTGAAAATCGTTTTGTATATTATAAGAATGACATCGTTGTGAGTTTTAAAATTTTGGATTTTGACTTTATCACGTCATCCATCCATGCCAGCGTGTCATATTATCCTTCAACGGATAACGTTGATGTCTCGCTGAAGGTTTTGTAAATTTAGAATAAAGTGAAATGTTGGGGTTTTAGAAGCTATTTTCATGTTATTTTCATTAATTATATTAAAACTTTGCCATGTCAGCAGTCCATATCAGGCCACATGTCACTATTTTGTCCACATTAACATGTTATCTCACCATTTAACGGACAATAGTGATGATTCATTGACGACATGATGAATTTAAAATAAAAATAAAATATTTAAGTATTTATAAGCTATTTTTAAAAGAAAAAACTATATTTGATATAAACAATAAAATTCAGATTATTTTATGTATTAATCATATTTTTAATTTACATAAATTTAGCCTATCAATTAAGATGAATAGTGAACAAACTAATAAACCAAATTTTTTCTTAGAGTATAACTGAATAAAAAAACATAAATATATAATTGAATATTAATCTTAATATAAGAATATGATAGGGAGAGCATTCTTGACTATGACCATATATTAATATACATCATCAAGAACCACATGGTGATCAAATATTGATTTTTTTGTTTTTATGGAAATAAATTTGTAGTATTATATTAAGAAAGGCCACTGAGAAGACCCTTATATTGGACAAGATATTGCTTCATACAGCATTTTGGTGACTAATTAACATACATTTGCTTTACAAATATTTGCCACAACTATTTTTAGTCTGTTAGTTTTGTTAAATTTTAATTTATTTTGGGTTAATTCTTTGATAGTGTAATATCCTAATTAAACGGGTGAAATGTTTTTTTTTACAAGGTCATTTAAATTGTTATTGTAATACCCCGAATAATTTTTTATAAATATTTTTGAATAATTATATTTAGAGTAATTATTTTGAATAATTATTGGTAAATAATTATTTTTAAATAATTTAAAATTTTATTTTTAGTGATTAAAGAGTTAATTTTATATTTTTAATGATAATTGTGGTGATTATTGAAAAATGTAAAAGAAATTGGGGGTAAGATTGTAAATAAAAGGAAAGGAAAGAAAAGAAAGAATTTAAAAAGGAAGAACATATGCGGTTGCCGCAGAAAATGGAGAGAGAGAGAGTAGAGCTTAGGAGAGAGATTTTTTTAAAATGCTATAACTTGAGTTTTGGATGTCCAATCGATGAACCGTAAGTTGCTCTATGTTCCTGGTGATGTGCTCTTTCATTTGACACCGGTGAATGCCCGTGAAATCACCAGAATCCGGCGGTGCCAAGGGAGAAAATCGGAACAGGATTTGGACAATTTTCGGTGAACGGAGAGGAGTTAGGATGTAAGGTTGCCACCACTGGATTCAGCCCATCGAGATCTACAGAACTGCACTAGCCATTAATTTTTCGGCGATATTCCGATGACTGGTCGGCGATACTCTGACGAATTTCCGGCAAGACTTCATTCCGATTCCAGCAGTGAATTTCAAAAATTTGGGACCGATCTTTAATGGGTAAGATGAGACTCTAAAAAGTTTAAGTGATTTGTTATTTATTATAGATATAATTATTGAATTTTATAGTGAGAAATTATTATGAATGTGGTTGTTGATGAAATAATTGGAGGAATGAATCTGATATTTGATATAAGGGTCAGATTTGTAATTTTAGAAAAATATAATTTAAATTTATAATTTTTGAAAATGTTGGGTAATTATGCAATTTTGATAAATTTGAAGCTCGGTGGTCAGTGAGTTTGGAAGCTCGGCATCCAGGTGAATGGATGACAGCTTCAGACACATAGGTTGTGTCTCTTCCACTTATATGTGTTTTTGATGTGCTATCATTATAGCATGTAAATTGGACTAATCTAAGAATTGATTAAATTAAATAATTTGGATTATGTGAATAAAGATTCACCTCTTTGTTTTTGAGAAAAAATTATACATATATTTGTATATATATTTTCTACTGATTTTGATGCTGAGCGCATGCTATATTTTCGGATAATATGGATTTGAATGGAGATTTAAATTCCGTTTTTGGTAAATTGATATATACGTAGGTATATATTATCTCTCTCTATTTTTTGTTTTTGATCTGTAAGTTTGGTTTTTATGAACTCTATTTTGGGAGTTTGACATGTTTTTCTGTAAATGGTATTTGACTGAAGTTTTGAATATCTTTTCGAAAGAAAGATTATGTTTCTGAAAATATATATATTTTTATATATATATATATTTGGATTATGGAATTGATTTGGAAGATGATATATATACGCTATATTGTATATATCTGATTTGTTTTGATATGATCGGTCACATGACCGTTATGTTTTGGATTTAAATATACTATGTATAATGTTTTGGAGACGGGACACCTATGCTACGGGGTACGTAACCTTTTGGTATACCAATGCATGTTATGACCTAGCTATCGAGGAAGACGATAGTCATGTTGTCCTGATCAGACACATGATTGGATTATGAATTAGTGGCAGAGTCCACAATCATTACACGGTGGTTGAGTGACCCGGATCCCACCACAATATGTTTATGGTCCCTATCCGTGATATATGTTTTTGACTGCGGTATTTATGAAATACGTTTTGATTTTTAACAGTGGTGGGGCAAACCTCAACTAAGGGCGATAGTGGGGCAAACCACATGATTTGAGTTTAGGCGAATATCACATTTGCAGATTGAGTATAGAAAAATCTCATACTGATAAGATATAATTTTGAAAATAATACTATTAGTATTATGATGCCTACAAGACAAAGTTTTGATTATGAAGTTTTGAGAAAAACTAAAAAGGTTTTGAGTTATGTTTTTGAAACAGCTTAGTAACAGCTTTAAAAGAAAGAATTTTCGGAAGTTTTGAAGTATTTTAAAATGTTTTGTTTAAAACCTTTGTTAAAGCAAAAGGTTTTCGATATAATCTTATTTGGGTTTTAAAACATCTGAGTTTCAGTTATTTTGAAAATATTCTAGAAAATAATGTCTACGTGGCGAAGTTTTGAATTCTGATAAGAGTTTTCGGTAAAAGGGTTTTGGATTTCTGAAGTACTGAGTACAACTTAAAAGGGTTTCATTTTAAAAGCTCCGATAAGATAAAACGGTTTTGAAAGGCTTTGCTTTGGTTTTAAAAGCATGACAACTTTAATAAAGTTTGAAAAGATTCTTTAATAAATCTGGTTTAGTTCTAGAAGGATTTCGTGCATGCTGTTTGCTTTGGTTGCAAACGATTTTGAAATACTTTCGTGGAAATCATACGATGTATATAGTGTATATATATGTATACATGTCGTATATCGTATGTGTTAGTTTTTAAATGGTTTTTAAATCAGTCTTTGTGAGGCACGTATGAGGCGATCTGGAGTTTTGTCCCTCACTCACAGGGTTTGACCATTTTTCTTTGTTGTTTTATTCTTGTTATTATCATCTTGCAGGTGACTCTGAGAAATTATGTTCATTGGCTTTTGATGCTCAGTGAGGGATTCTGATGTTGTGGTCAGTGCCCTTTTGACCGGACCCATTTGTATGATTTGTTAGATGCTCCACACTGGTTCCTATGGGATGTGTTTATGTTTCTGTTATTATTTTTGACATTTCAAATATTTTAATTTGAAATAACTTTCGCACTTAATATTATATATTTTTTGTTTTAATAAACAAAGATTATACTTTTATTTATTTTTTATATTTCTTTAAATATGATATTTGGGTAAAAGTTCTGTACTATGGAGGCTTGTGCGGGATGAGCCGGACTCCCATAGACAGTTCACCTCATACGCTGGTCATGATCTCAGGAATGGGTCGTGACAGTTATCACTGCGACTCCCTAAGCATTTTTTTCCTGGAAACTTAAAATTATAAAATGAAAGGATAGATAGATTGTGGTTAATTGAGTAATGATAAAAATGTTTGAGTTATTTTTTAAAAAACTATTATTAGTGTTGGAAATGTTTGTACAACTTTATTTACTACTCATATAAATTTTGGGTACCTTTTTTCTATAATAGGATAGAGTGGCGGTGGAGGTGTTGGAGAGAAGATGTGAGGAGGTCGGTCAGGGAGGAAAGCCTTCACTTGTTACTGACCTTTTGGGTGATCCATTGTGTCGTTTTCGTCATTTTCCATTGCATTCTATGCTGCTAAATTCAATTTATTCATTCTCACTCTCCTCTATTTTAAAAATTTTGGATAGTGATTTTTGTAAATATTATTTGAGACTAAATGTTTTACTTATCTTCTAAAAAAAGAATGATTATATATAAAACATCAAAGTTTTTTACTTTCAATCTGCATGATTTATTCAAAAATATATCATTTACTATTTTATCAAATTATTTACATAAATTCAAAGAAGAGCACCAACAAAAAATGGCCCTAGCAAGGATAAAATAAATGTATAATTAAATTTTTTTATCATTTTATTTCTTCCATCGAGAATCAAGTTCTCAAATTTTTAAGCTTAAGTTACCAATTAGCTACAATCCATCTTCAGTGTATAGTTAAATGGCTAGGGATTAATATGGTAACGGCATAATTTGAAAAAGAGAGAAAGAAAGTGAGTGGTTCATAAATGGAAGTGTGAAATTACCATTTTTTATTGGAGAACAACTTATTTTTTTACTTTATATAATTGAATATTGTAATATCCCGTTTTTTTTTTTTTCCGATCGAATTTTCTGATAGAAATTTTTTTTCTCTTTGTTAAATGAATTTTTGTTAATTTTTTAATCAACGGTATATATTTTATTGGTTTTATAAAATTTGATATGGTCAAATTTTTGTTGATTTTATTGAGTAGAATTATTATTTTCAATTTGTTTTAGTAAGAAAATATTAAGTTAATTTTTATTAATTATTCCGGAAATTTTTCGTTAGATTTCAAAATTTATTTTTGAAATTTGAAGAGTTAATTTTGAGTTTTAAATGTTAATTGAGTGTTTAATAAAGTTTAGAAATGATTTGGAAGTGTTTTGATTAAGTGAAAAATGGTTTAAAAATGAAAACAAAAATATGGAAATAGGAGGTTGAACTACAGGTCGTTTAGCATTTGGTCCAAACGGTGTGTCGTCTGGCGTCTTGTATGCGTTTTCGTTCGGGTGATAAGAAAATGACGCGTCGTTCGTTGGAGTAGAGGGTTGTCGTTCGCACGTGAACGCTGTTGTTCATGCGCGTGATTCTGGCTGCGAACGACAAGTTGTTCGACTTGTCTGGAGTTGACTTCTTTGGTAGCAAACGACCTATCGTTTGACGGGTATTTTAAAAACCCAGCAGCCCCAATATTTTTTCTTCTCTTTTGCGTTTTTTTCTTTTCTTCTTCCTCACAACACCAAAGCTCTCTCTCTCAACTCTCTCTCTCTCACCTCGGTCTCTCTCTTCCTTGTCGACCGAACTACCCACCCGAGGTAATCTATCTCTCTCTCTCCTCTTTTATTTGTTATTTTTCATGGGTGTTTGTATGGGTTAGGCCGGAGGTAATTATGGGTTTTTGAAGTGATTCTTGGGTGGTTTTCGAATGGATTTTTGTGGGTTTTTGATGGTGAGAGTTGAAAGAACATGAATTTAAGTTAGAAATGGAAGATTGGAGGGTTTTTGATGAAAAGGGTATTTCGGTCCGAATTGGTTTTGGACTTTTGACTCGGTTTTTGGATAAACCGAGGTTAGATTTGGACTCCTTAGGTGATTTTGAATTGAATGGTATGGTTAAAAATATTGGGTTATGCTTGGTTCGAGATTAGGGGTTTGGTGTAATTTTATAACGAAAGGACCAAAACTGAAATTTTGCATAATTTTGAGTAAATTGAGGGCCAAATCTTATATTTGGCATTTTAGGGACTAAAATGTAATTTATGATAAATATGGTGGCAGATTTGTAATTTTGAAGAACTTAGGGTTAATCTGTAATTTTAGAAAATTGAGGGACTGAGGATGATATTTTACATAAAAGGTTACATTTGTAATTTTGGGAAAATTTTAAATTTGTAATTTTGGCAAAAGTTGGATATTTTTCGTAAATTTGAGAAATTGGAGGATTTAATTATAAATTCTAAAAGTTTTGGGTTAATTATTAATTTCTAAAATTTTGGGAATTAATTATTAATTTTTGAGATCTTAGGAACTAAAGTGTAATTTTACGAAGGTTGGGGACCAAATCGTAATTTTACATATATTTTGATTTTAGAGATGAAAGCATTAGATCTTCGACCGAAATGAGTTTTCGGTCGTCGTTTGAGCATTTAAGTTTGCATATACATGTGCACGTATTTTGATGCAACCATAGTACCAGCATCGTGTCTTTGATTCTACTTTGATATTGTTTCAGCTTCGTGTTCCGATCAGCCAGGTTGACCAGCCACTAGTGGAGCTTGAAGGGGCCATTTTGCTTGAATTTCCAAGTGAGTGAAATAACGGCTTCAGACACATAGGTTGTGTCTTCAAAACTATATTGTTTTTGTTGTGTTTGAACTTTTGCTTGTAATTAGAAATTACTAAAGAATCGAGAAAATTCTAAAAGCTGTCTGTATGAAACCTTTGTTGTGCAACTGGATTTTTCCTCTGGAAATTTCAATGGTATTTAAAAATAAATATTATGGTTTAATATTTATTGCGAATTTTAGAAATAAATCTTTTGTATGAATTTCAGAAATACTTTGTAGAAAATGTTTGATTGGAATTTAAGAATATTTTCTGAACGTATATTGGTTTTTGAAATTAAATGTAT
The DNA here is from genome assembly GCA_948243855.1 of Flueggea neowawraea. Classification (NCBI taxonomy): domain Eukaryota; kingdom Viridiplantae; phylum Streptophyta; class Magnoliopsida; order Malpighiales; family Phyllanthaceae; genus Flueggea; species Flueggea neowawraea. The sequence goes on from CAODLS012791690.1 coordinate 12,045, forward strand.
TTTCAGAATAAATACCCTTTCTAGTATTTTGAGATATTTTCACTGATAAATGTTTCGGTTGAAAGTTTGTCATATTTGAAAAACAATATGTATGTTTGGCATGTTGCCTATTTGGTTAGTTTTAAATAAATATCTGCATATGTTTTTGATAAAATGTTACGATATGGGACACCTTTGTTACGGGGTGAACGTAACCTTTAATATACCAATGTGAAAACTCAGTTACCAGGGCAGGTGGTAACCCGTGTGTCTAGCTAACACACGTGACTATATGTTTCAGTGGCAGAGGTCCACGTATGTGCTTAGTGGCAGAGTCCACATATGATCTAGTGGCGAAGTCCATGTGTGATATTGACAGTGGTCCCATGTTGGTTTGTTTTGATACAAATTTTGAGGAGTCTGTGATATTGCTCATTTCCCAGTATTATACTGTTATGTACTCTGACAAGGTATATCTAGTTAGAGCACGGGGACTGTAATGCTTGCATATGTGCTTAGATCAGTATCTACTTTATTACAGCCTTGAGACCCTTAGGGTGGACGGAGTACTATTTAGAGCCCCTAAGTCTGTCAGCTACTAGCCCTTTTGAGTTAGGTACTATTTGAACTCATAAGGTTGCTAGTTTATTTTGATCTGATTAAGTTAGAAAAATTCTAATATAATATAGGCATATGACCATTGATAATCAGCTCTAGATATCATTTGAGATGATATCTGCATAGCATAATTTGTGGCTTTGAAAATGTTTTTGATTTGGTACAACTGATAAATGTTTGAATCTGATAACGTTTTCATTTTTGTTCTAAATGATGAACTTTAGCATGAATGCATGTTAAGAACTTTTGCACGTTTTATTACTTACGTCTTCAAATAATTATTTTTGTACATCTGTATCCCTGTTATTGCTGTGATTGCAAAGAATTTTGAAATGAATTTCGAAACTACTATTTGGTATCTAACATGTATATAGATATATACTTATATCTGCATGCGGTATTTTAAAACGTTTTCAAACGATTTTTGGGAGACCTAAAGCCGCTCTGAAATGTCGTTTCCTCACTAAGAGATCTTACTCATTTCTTCTTGTGTTTTCTCCTGTATTCTTATTTGCAGGTTATTTTGGTTGATTGAGATTTTTCAGCATTCAGTACCTGGTGAGACATTTTAGCAGTTTCAGTTAGTGCCTTTTTGTTCGAGCCCCGTTTGTATAGTTTGTTAGATGCTCCACACCGTGTTCCTGTGAGATTTGTTTTTGTTTCTATTACTGCTTCTGACATTTCAAATGTTTTAATTTGAAATTATTTTCACAATTTATATTACATATGTTTTGTCTTTAATACATAAAGATTAAACCTTTATTTGTTTTTCATATTTCTTTAAATATGATTATTGGGTAAATGTTATGTTCTCTGAGACTTGTGCGAGATGAGCTGGGCTCTTATAAACGGTTCACCTCGTACGCCGGTCATGGTCCCGAGAATGAGTCGTGACAAAAGTGGTATCAGAGCATGGTTTCGTGAGTCTGGACAGTTATGTACTCTGATACCAAAGGTGGTATCAGAGCATTAGGTTTCGTATTGT
>CAODLS012791849.1:0-12834 GCA_948243855.1 Flueggea neowawraea
ATAAAATATATAAATAATTAATAATAATAATTTATAGAAAAATGAATTTTTGAGAGAGTGTAGAAGAGATTGAGAGAGAAAAATGGTGTAAAATTAGTAATAATGGGGTATTTATAGAGTTGAAAAAATAAAAAAAAAAAAATAAATAAAAAAAAAAAAGAAAATAACTGTTGGAACCGCCGGTTCCAACGGTTCGGTTCAAACCGTTGGTTAAACCGGCGGTTCGACGGTTTTTAAATGAGAAACCGGAATCAAAACCAAAAACCGTCGATTTTGGTCGGCCGGTTCCGATTCCGGTTCGGTTCCGGTTCGGTTCCGGTTTTTATCTGTTTTGACCGATCCGGTTCCGATTCGATTCGCCGGTTCCGATTTGATTTTTACAACTCTAGTTGTTGGAAATGAGAGGGAGGAGCTGTTGGAGAAGAGAAACGAGGCCTCTCGATAGGGCCGCCATCATTAGAAGCAACAGAAGAGGAGAAGCCGAAACCGTGACCGAAGCACGAAGCGAATCGTTTATAAAAATTCGATTTATCTCACACAAAACTCAATATACAAAACAATTTTCCAAAATTATATTAAATAAAATATAATAAAAATTAAAACTTCACTACATAAGCACCATAATAATAATATTATTATTATTTTTAAAAATATATATTACAAATAAGAGACTGATAATAATTGTAGTGTAATCTGTATCACTATCACCACAATAATGATCGTAGAATTTATCACTGATCTAATAATAAATCATGTGCCTGACACTAGTATTCAATTAATCAAAGCCATTTCCATTGGCAGCACAGGAACGGAGGTGAAAGAGGGATTTAGACATAAGGTTTTAGGTGGACACTGATACGGTGGTTTTGACACAATTATACAGAATTTACTTTCCACCACATATTTTAAAAGTGACAATGTTGTTAATATTTTATTAATATTATTTTATTTTTAAAAATTAAAGTATTATTTATACTATATTTATAATTTATATATTTTTTATAGAGATATACTATATTTGTAATTTGTATATACTATATTTATGTCATATTTATGATTTATTTATATTATATCTATAATTTGTATATCTTTTATAGATATACAAAACATACAAATATATATAATAAAAAAACATATATACAAGTTCCTGAAATTATAATTTAGAAAATCGAATGCCATGTGAATAAACATACAAATATATATAATAAAAAAACATATAGACAAGTTCCTGAAATTATAATTTAGAAAATCGAATACCATGTGAATAATAGCAAAAGATCTGTAATATCAAATTTTAATGTCCCAATTGTGTAAAAAGCCCTTATAATTAGTTGTATTATTGGACTCGCACTTCTGTTGGTGAAGCCTAGCCCAATAAAAGTGTTGGACTTGGACTTGAGTTCAGAGGGAGGACGAAGATGGTGAGAAGATGATGAGATGAGGTTGTGAAGAGTGGTGGTGTGGAATTGAGGGATGGAGGTGTGCTCTCATGTAGTCCAGCGCGTTCCAATAAGAATAAGAGGAGGAGGAGGAGACATGATGAGGAGGAAGCTGGGGTGAGAGTGGGGCTGTGGAGCCCGCTCTCGGCGTCCCCAAATGTTTGGAGGAGCATGAGAGCTCAGGCGCTGGAGCATGGTGGGGGGAAGATGGTGGTGGAGTTGGTGGGAGCTTTCAACGAGCTCACAGAGAGAATGAATTTGCTTTCTACCAGATCTTCTCGCATTCTCTTCAAGACCCTCGAGCTCTCCATTCCTCTCCTTCAAACCTTACCTCTCTCTCCCGAAGGCCGCCCTCCTCTCTCCAAGGCCCTCTCTGTTGCTTTTGTCCTCGCCGATCTTCAGGTTTTTCCCTTTTTTGATTTTGAAGTTCTTGTTGGTTTACCATCATCAATTAGAATAATATTAAAGTGATGTATGCAGATGGATGCAGAAGTGATTTCTGCAGGGTTGCTGAGGCACGCATTGGAGGCGGGTGCTATCTCCCTCCGTGAAGTTAGGGATCTAATTGGCACTGGCACTGCTCATCTCTTGCACGAGAGTTTGAGCATCAAAACAGTTCCCTCAAGGATTGAACTTTTGGACGACGAGGGTGCCTCTGCTTTGAGAAAGTACTGCCTCACTTACTACGACATTCGAGCTATCATTCTGGACCTGGCTCTCAAGATTGATACCATGAGACACTTGGATTACCCCCCAGATACCAACAGCAATTGCTTTCTCTTCAGGTTTTTAAGATTCATGCTCCCTTGGCGCATGCCGTCGGTACCACTTCCTTGTCTTTGGAGCTGGAGGATCTCTCTTTCCTCTATCTTATTCTTACCTCTATTTGGATACCTGGTTACGCAGCCATCAGACTGACACAGTGCCTCTCATCAATGTCTACATCCAGCAACTCCAACAATCACTCGCAGCCGATTCCGCCTTGGCATACATAGTAGAGGATATCTCTGTACAAGGCCGCTATAAAAGTCGCTGTAGCACCATGAAAAAGCTTTTGAAAGACGGCCGACAGCCTGAAGAAGTCAATGATATTCTCGGGTTGCGAGTCATATTGAAGTCTAGGTCCGGAAAAGGCATGTCGCGTCAAGTAGGAGAAGAGGCGTGCTACAGGGCGCGTGAGATTATACAATCTTTGTGGAAGGAAATTCCTCACAAAACAAAGGACTACATTGCAAGGCCCAAACCAAACGGATACAGGAGTTTGCATATGGCTGTTGATGTGAGTGAGAATGGCAAGACCAGACCACTTATGGACATACAAATAAGGACGGTGGAGATGGATGCGCAAGCAGTTGGTGGAACAGCGTCTCATGCACTATACAAGGGTGGTCTTACTGATCCACAATAGGTTGGTTCTGCAATCCACGTTCATCTGTATTTCTTTATTTCACATAGTTCCGTGATACCAAACTCTCAATGCTTCCGTAAATCAGAATTTTTTTTGATAAAAAAAAAGATCTTGAGAATACACTTTGGTTATGGGGCAATGAATGATTGAATTTCAGCAACTTAACACAATTATGTGCATAGATAAACCTTTAGCATTTTCTTCATTTGTGTTCAAAGTAGCTGGCGCATTAAAAGGTGAAACAAAAGGCTCTGGAAAGGGTGATAGAAGGCGGGTTTCAATTGGTGCAAGATGGTAGAAGTTTGTTTTGAAATTTGAGTATTATCTGGCATTAATTATAGGAGCTGATTTAGTTGTCTGTTATGGACAGGCGAAGCAGCTGATGGCCATAATGATGGCTGCAGCTGATCTTGCTGCGCTGCGTCTGAGAGATCTTCGGTCTGCTCAAAGTATTGGGATTGATCAGAGGGATCGGGTGTTTTCCCTCCTCGACAAGAATGGAGACGGCAGGATTAGCATCGAGGAACTTATGGAAGTGATGGAAGAGCTTGGTGCCCCTGGGGAAGATGCCAAGGAGATGATGCAACTGCTTGATTCAAACAGTGACGGTTCTCTGAGCTCTGAAGAATTTGTTATCTTCCAGAAACAGTTAAAATATGGATATCTACAATCGTGAGCAAATGTATAAGATGAGACAGCATAATACATTGCAGATATAGCTAGGTTATTGACCGTTTACATCTGTATGCATATTTTATCTTTGCTAGCAGTTTATAGTGGAAACTATTTGTACAGGTTGAGTTAATGCGTAATATAGAAGACAGGGATTACGAGTACAAGAGCATGTTGGATGAGAAACTTGAAATGGTTGAAGACAGTGGATTGATTCAGGTGTACAGCAACGAGCTTGGCGATAGGCTTGCAAGTTAAAAAGAGGCTTATGCAGAAGTTTCGTGTATCCCATCAAAATTCACTGTGTAAATAGTTTAAAATCTCGAAGATGTTTACATTCTTGAATTGCAAAGATAAGCTGCAAGGCAATGTAAGCCCTCAAGTTTTAGTCTGGCGGCGGGAGCTTATTTCTTAAATTGGTATGTTTATAGGCTATAGTTTGCATCCCGTGCTGTGTATGTCTTGTTGTTAAGTATACGAAGAAGAAAACAAGTTTCTGTGCTGTGGCAAAAATTATTCACGTGATGAGGTAAACTAAACTCCTATGCAGAAATATAGCTGCCTTTTCTTCGATGACTAGCACACAATCCATTCCATAAGATGATTGCAAATTTGCTGCTTCTTTCAAATGACAATTGAATGGCTGATAATGCCTCTTCTATGGTGTTGTGAAAGGCGAATTTCTTCTCATGCTGCCGGTCTGGTGTATGTCTTATTACGGAGTAATTTACAAAAAGAAACAAAGAATCTATACACTGACGTCTCCAATAACAAGGTTTTGAACATTCACAGGTATGTATCTATTTTATATTCTTGAAATGGGTGGCGAAACTTCACTAGCATCAACTAAGTTTCAGATGCCGCCCAAGCCAAGAGTGTACGTAAATAGTAAGTATATGCATGCAATGATCTTCAAGCCAAGGCCATCTTTGATCTAATAAACAACTGCCTCTCACACTTCTGAGGTCAACAGTCCTTGCCTTGGAGGGACGCCTAAATAATTAGATAGCTTTTTACTCAACTGCATACATCAAATCAATCCACATACGGATCAATTACAATAAAACTGCAAACGAGCCTAGGAAAACAGCTAAGAAATATGCTGTGTGTTTACTCATAAATGTATCACACATAAACCCCAGGATTTACCTGTCTATAAACCAACGTATCACCGTACGTTTTCCTTAATTCGACTACATAAAGTGATGGGCTTATCTCAAATACCTGAAATAGGTGAATCACATTGGTGAATTAAAAGCGGATTCAAAGATGATGCTTGCGAATGAAACTATTCTCTCTCTTTTCCTTTTCAAATGAATGAGTGAATAAACTATTAATGCAACAGAAATGTCCTAGCTAAACATGATTTTTTACCTCTGCTGCAACGGATAAACATCCCAAACTTCTTTGACCCTTGTGCTCTCGCATGACCTTCAACTGGAAAGTTGGAAATCATGAAAAGTTTTAGTCTAAGCTAATTTACTTAAAATCGGTGCAAATCACTGAATAGTTTCTAGGAAGAGCAAATTGAGAGATATTATAGGCAACAAAAATGAAGTATAATACCAACCTTTCCATTTTTCTTCTGAACTTGAAATCCCATTTGTGTTACAATGCCCTCAATCTTCTCGAGCAAATCTTTTAACGAATGATTGGATGTGAATCTGATCTTCCTCTCAGACACATCCTAAGTTTATTTTTGTTCAAAACAAGAAGGTAGAAGTCATGTAATCAGTTTTCTCTCTTTCTTTTATTTGTTTGTTCGACTAGGGAAAAAAAAAAGAAATTGCGCATGCAAAAATTTTCTTAGTTTTGCTCACCTCTTTCTCAAAGAAACCGGAGAGGTCATGGCATGAGGACATTCCAATTAACTGAAAAGCGTTTATGAGGGTGGGTGATGCTGGTCTCCTCTCCCCTTCAAGTGGCTACATCATAAGTGTAAACCTTTTAGTCAAGGAACTGAAGCACCAATGGTCATAAAAAAAATGTTGAAAAACTCATTAAGTTCAAAATTATCACCTCTTCATACATTGAAAAGGCTTCATCATCAACATATGTATCTTCTTCCTCTTCTTCTGAGGGATAAGCAGCAGGACTGTAATTCTGTTTGAACCATTCATCTGCTTTGATGCCCGCCATTGTTATTCTGGTAGCAGGATTCGGATCAAGAATCCTTCTTAACAAATTCTGGGCTCCTGGTGATAACCATTTAGGAATCTGAGCATCCCCCTTGAAAATCTAGAATTCAATGCAACAAATAGGATTAGCAACAAAGTAAACAAAAAGAAAAACACAACCGATAGAACTGTAAAAACACAGATCAAATGTAAGAATTATCATGAATACCTTTTGATAAAGAACTGCAAGATTTCTATCATCAAAGGGGAGATACCCTGTGAGAATTACGTATAAGATAACGGCACAAGACCATATATCTGATGTGGCACCATCATACCCTTTATTTGAGAGAATCACTGGGGCAACATAGTTGGGACTTCCACAAGTTGTATGCAGTAGTCCATCATCCTAAGATTTTCAGACAAAACTTGAGAAAATAAATAAGCTGCCAGCAAATGGATAATATCTTCCAAGTCTGGTGAAGTGCTGAAACAATACCCAGTCGTAACCGTAACTGTTTTTTCACCCAAATCATGATTCGCATAACAGACCACTCTCCATCCCAAACAACTAGAGCTAGTCACCTTAACCGCCAGTTTTCTCTTCTCAACGATGATAGTAATGCTACGGGCCTTAACTTATGGCACCTTTTATTTCTCGTGGTATCATCACAGATATGAATGAATAAAGTAAAAAAACGTAATGATAAAACCCCTTCCCAATCACTCGTATCGTAGAACAGAACATGTATTATTTTTGTTTGCCCCGACAAAGGAAAATTAAAAATAATGAATAATTGGAGAGGGAAAGCGGATTAGATACTAGAGGGGATATATAGTTAGAATTTAAAGTAACGAGAGGGCATACATCCATACCTCATACAAACGGACCACATTCGGGTGCTTCAGGAGCTTCAAGGTCGCAATCTCCCTCTTTATCTATTGTTGAGTTTTGAATTGTATTAGAAAAAATTAAGGCCATACTATTATTATTATTATTAATAAGCCAGGTTGAACAAGGATGCCATCACAAACAACAATTGGCAATATTATAGCAACAATATTGAGTTTGGAATAGAATTGTGGAAGAAGAAGAAGAAGGAAGAGTAAAGATTTAGCAATAAATCCACATTCTCACTCCAACTCTTGTTCGGTTCGGATGCTTCCTTTCTTTTCTACTCCTATTATTACGCATCATTTCATTTTAAAAAGAAGAAAGTAGCTGCAATCTGATGAGTTACGATGAAAGGGAAAAGTCAAAATTCCGGCGAGGAGAATCTTAACTGATGCGCTGCTAGGCAGTAATTTCAAATATTCCCTATTATTTCAAATATTCATTGATGCGCTGCTTGGCAGTAAATTTACTAGTCCTATTGTGTTTATATTGTTATTTATTTATTATAATGTTTATTGAGTGTTTGTTTGCGCCAAATTGAATATTGATGAAATATTTGATGAAAAATAATATATCTTTTAAAAAAATAAAATATGCTAGAATTATCTGTCTTTCGTTCTATTTTATATGAGACTTTTTGGGAATGAATGTTTGTTTATAAGACTTTTTGGGATGTTTACATGCCCGGCTTAAGGCATAGGCCACCTAGGCCTATGTCTATGTGGAGCTCCATAATTTTTTTTAAAAAAACTTACATTAAAAATCACTTTTAAAAAAATTAAAACAAAAAAATAAAATTTACTACTTACAAAATGAGTCTAAAATTAACAAAAATATAAGAGCTTTTATTAAAAGGGGTCTAAAATATTATAATTAATAGTATGAGAAAAGACTCAAACTTTTAATTAAAACAATGGTAAAACCTTTTATACGTACTTAATTTACTCATTTAATTTTAAATTTAAAAAATTTTAATTAATTATTTTGTTGTTTTTCAAAGCAAAAATGAATTTGAAATTGATTAAAATATTAATTTAAATATACTCGCAAAATTTTATTTATTTGATCTATATGAATATAATTTTTGTTAGTATTTCAACTTTCTAATGAATGAATTAGCTCTTTTATTATGATTCTAAATTTATATTTTTGTTTCGTACAAATTAACATAACAATGTATATATTAGGCTTTAAATAAAATTTTTTCATTGATATTATAACGATGAAAATAAAAATAACACTTGGAAGATTAAATTTATAAAAAAATATAAATTCATTTATCAAATTTTTTTTATCATTGTTTCTCTATATATTCAATATAAAAATATTTAAATTTAAAATTAGTATTTTTTTGTGAATATTATTTTGTAAAAAAACCATTGATCTATATAAGAAAATAAATTTAATTATTTATAATATTTTTATATCATTAAAAATTATTAACATATTATTGTCTATAGCCACAATTGGCCTTGGGATGACACTGGATATTTATTTAAAGTATGTTAGTAAGGCGATAATATACTTCTAAAAAAGATATCATTCTCTCTATGTTTTAAACTATAATTTATCAAATTACTAAAATTTTCTTAATTTATCTAAAATAAGCTCTAATAAGAGGACCTCCGGGTCCGGGGGATTGTGGTCCCATCAAGGCCTTGCGACGAGGAAGCCAACGTACACCTACAGTTTTGATGTCACGTTAAGAACATGGAAAAGCTAGCAAAACTTATATCCAACCACCACTCAACTTTGACGTATTTATCTTTTGATTTATTTATATTTGGTTGAGGGACAACGAGGGAGGTTTAGCAAATATGTTGAGTTGTTGTCCACATGGCTAGACATATCACAGAAGGTGGCAGTGCAGTGCGGTGGCGCCTTTCATTCCCCGTGGAGCTGGAGCAAATATCCTAATTATTTGTCACCATGCATTTTAATCATCTTTTCCATTTCATTTCTAAATGCATTATAACTTCTTAGTTTTACTTTCCCTGCTTATACTCATCATCACATATCATTGCCCCTTTTCAAAACCTAGCTTACATGTAGATTTGTTGAATCCTTCTATAATTGAAATGTAATATGAGGTGTGCTTCAACTTATATATAATTCATGCCTGGCACCAAATGGCTCAACGATGGGCTTGCCTTTGTGGACGTAAGACGTCCAGAGGTCTAGCTGTAGCATCTGCGTGCGTGCGTGCGTTTCTAAGCCTCTCCCTGTGGGTGAGTTGAGGCCCTAAAACAAAAAACCTTATATATAATTCATTAATTCCTTTTACTGCTCCATCGCCATTAATTTTTGCTCCACCAATTTGTATTACATGTGCATTAATTAAAACAAAGAGAAATTTCAAAAATCCATTTTCCAACTACATCACCAATTTACCAAATTTTTTGTTTTAGAAAGAAAATTCTTTTTTTTTCTTTTAAAAAGAAAAGTTGGGGCGTTAGAAGTTTTTGGTGTAGCACGCAAGTGTGACGCATGTGTTGTATAGAATAGACCGTAACATAAGAATGATCAAAACACAGGTTTGAATAATAAATGAGATACAAACAAAAACGTTGTTGTTTTTTTTTAATCGACAAAACGTTGTTGTTGTTGCCGCTTGGGTCCGCCAATTAATAAATACGACATTGAATAAAATTACTTGCTCCATCTATTTTTGTTACTGAATCAAGGGCATATTTATTTGTATAGCTTTACAGTGTAATATTACTTACTCCATCTATTTCAAACTTTTATTAATTTTGGCATGCATTTTAAAAAATGTCAAAAAAATTTCAAACTTTCACAAATCTAACTCGGTGTTACTATTCTATTTCTTTGACCATTAAGTGTCATCTTGCATATACATGTGCACAACATAATGATATGACGTGTCCACGAGTCATTGAACCAACGTGACACTTAATGACAAAAACAAATGGAATACTTACGCCAAATTATATTTGAGGCAACTCTTAAAGTTTAATATTTTTTGACATTTTTTAAAATATAGATTAAATTTGATAAAAGTGTTAAATTTTAAGTTATTTTAATTTATTTACTCTTATTATTATTCAAGCATGTTTTAACTTTCGTCATATATTTTTTGTAATTCACCGAGGAATTTCATCTATAAAATGCAAAAAAGTTGAGGAATAAAAGCGGCAGGTTTGTACTTGGATATTTATGTGCTGTTTAGGAGTCTTATGAATTTGAGCATATGATGAACATAATAAGGGGGAAAAGACGAAAACGAATTAATTAAAGCAGCAGCTTAGACAGTGGTGGAAGTCTGGAACCACATGGGGCGATATCAGCGGCCGCCCCTGTTGTCCTCGAAGAGTTCTAGTATGGGATAGTGTCGTCTTTAGAGTTTACGAACTCCATCCTGAAAACTATATAAATTGCCTTTTGTTGGATCAAATCCTAGTTTCGTCGCCGACTTAAGATGATATAGAAGAGTTTTAAAGGTAAAGGTGGAGGGATGATGTGGGTGGTGGGGGGCTTTGGTCCCGTGGAAAGCAGAAGTTTGTTGATATATGAGATGAGATTGCAGCTGCATGTGGCTCTTATTTTCCCCTTTCATATTCACACCCTATATATCCAACAACAAAAACAATCCCTCCCCCCCTCTCCATCTTGCTTTGCTTTGCTTTGCTTTTATTTTGAACCACATTTCTCTCTTGTGGCCTCATTTTACAACCCATCATAATCTAAACTGTCATCAACTACAAGACTATCTTCACTTTCCATTAACAATGTTTATTTTTTTATTGATAAAGTACAAGTATATTCCATATTAGTAGATTTCAATGTTTATTTTTTTATTGATAAAGTACAAGTATATTCCATATTAGTAGATTTATAATGAAAAAGTAAAAAAAAACGTATTTTTCCAAAGTTAAAATATGCATAAATAGTAAAATTATGATGAAAATCTAATGTAACATTTCACCATATTGTATTTTTAAAAAAAGATTTATTTTAAAATCATGTAATTTATTGATATGCAATAAATTTTTGCTAGCTGTTAATTAAGTATATAAAGAAGGCATAAAAAAACAAAAAATATATATAACTTCATTAAAATCAAATTTGTTGATTTTGCAAAATACAAAAGAGTAATCTGAGTTTTTTTTGAAGGAAAACTGCCAATCACATAGATATATTGCTCAATGGAGTACAACAATTCTTGAAAAGCCAAGCTGGTAGCAGATGTCTCATTGTTAAATATGTGCATAAACCACAATAAGTGAACAAATATTCCTATTTATTGGTAGGGAAGAATCTTGTATTGTAGGTCGTCTCTTTCTTGGCAAAAGTAACTCTTTGAGATAAAAGACGATAAAATATACAACAGGACGAGTTGGGTTTGGATATGGATTGGACGGAAAGTCCAAAAAGAAAGCTCGTTTCTAAACCATAAATCAATCTCCTGCTGTGTGTTCCAGAACTGCAGTTTGCAAATTGTCCAACAACGGATCAGCCCACACAACTCTTTGTCCACTCGCCTTTATTCCTACATTTTGACACTTCACCTTATCACCCCAAAATAAGTGATTATTAGGTCATCTACCATAAAAATTTTACAAAATTTGTTTCATAAGGACTAAATATATTTATTACAGATACACCTTATAGTACTTTCGTCCGTGCGGTTGTAATTGTTAGATTTACGGATATAATTTTTAAATTCACGGACTGTTATTTATATTATTTATATTTATTTATAAGTGTTTATACTTGTTTATATGTGTTTATATGTTGTTTTATATATGTTTACATATAAACAAATGTAAACAAATATAAACACATATAAACAACTATAAACAAATATAAACGTATAAACAGTATTCAAAGTATAATGTAAAAATGTAATTTTCAAAAATTGGTTAATATGGCGTGTAATTTTAAAAAATTTGGTTAGTAGCCGTATAATTTTGAAAAATTTGTCAAAATATGGAAAGTTGGCAACGTAAATTTAAAAATTATGATTCTAAGAAGAGTGTATACGTAGTTGGCCCCCAAAATAACACATCTCACCTACCCGGGATGACAACACTACAATTATTTTTCCCTAAACAAAAGCTATTTCAATTAAACCAAGAAGATAATTTCAAGTGCATATATTTTTTTTTTCTATTTACTTTATGCTAAGTCCAGTTTTCTTTGGGATTTTTACAATTACAGAGATAAAAAATTGATATTACAGATTTCTATGGCAATTTTCAATATTACTTGTGAACAAAATTTTTAAATTACATTTTCATACATTTGTATATATGTTATTTATATGTTGTATGTATGTTGTTTATATATATTATATATATTGTATGTTGTATATATATTGTATATACAAGTTACAAATATGACATAAACAAGTTATAAAACTCTGTAAAAGATATACAAGTTACAAAAATAGCATAAACAAGTTATAAATACAAATTATAAATATAGCATAAATAAGTTATAACATTAATACTCGTATGTTCTGCATTTTTGTAAAAGATATACAAGTTACAAATATAGCATAAAAAAATCATAAACATAGCATAAATATTGTCACGACCCGAGTCGGTCCGGTGACCGGCGTACAAGGTGAACTGTCTGTGGAAACTCAGCTCATCTCGCACAAGCCTTAGAGATACAGATATTCTACCCAAACATTCATTTATCAAAACATTTATTTAATAAAATACGAGTTACAAAAAATAATATGAATATAATACTATCGAAATAAATATGAAACCGTCATAATATATTCAGAATTCAAAATACAAAAATATAGTCCAGTATTCCTACAGAAACCCGGTATGAAACTCTAACTACAAAATACAAAAATAGAGCCCGAACGAGGGCATTCACTGAGTAGCAAAGAATGCCTCACTGGTGACGGGGTGCTGAACAGATGCTAAGCGTCAAAATGTATATCTGCCAGACATACAAAGAAGATAGACAAAAATAATATGGGGTCAAGGCCCAGTGAGGAAATATTACTCCAGATTGCCTCATATGTGCCTTACAAAGATAGGTTTGAAAACCATTTCAAAATATACCGCACACGTATATACAAAAAATAACATATATACACACTACGTATGTAATAGCTTTCAGAAAACGTTTTACCAAAATGTTCGCATACGGAGCAGACATCATGCATTCAGACAGTATCAGAGTGTATATATATATATATATATATATACAGAGGGTACATAATAGTATTGTGGACTACGCCACCAAAGCAGAATAAAGAATGCATCTGGGCAACGAAGGTCTTGACAAAGCATTGATATATCAAAGGTTACGTACCCC